>JAGGAV010000013.1:0-89317 GCA_017657295.1 Termitomyces sp. DKA64 | reverse complement strand
TTAGATCTCAGCCACACCCCCAGATCTCAGCCACAGACCTGTTTCAGCCACATCCAGGTTTAAGCCACCTTTAGGACCACTTTTCCTGTTCCAGATCATTTCCACAGGCCCAGATCACTTCCACAGGTTCCAGATCACTTCCACCTATCCCAGATCACTTCCACCTGTCCCAGATCACTTCCAGGATTGCTTCCCTTGTTCTAGATCACTTCCTCATGACTTAAATCACTTCCTGCTATGACTTAGATCACTTCCACCTGACTCAGACTACTTCCATCTGACTTAGATCACTTCCACTTGACTTAAATCACTTCCCTTGTGTTAAATCACTCCCACTTGACTTAGATTGCTTCCAGCTTCCCCTTTTGGTAGTGTCCTACAGCTATATAAGGTCCCCTAGTCTGTAGCTACACTCCAGTCTTGAGATTACCTATTGTGTCTGCTTTTTACTTGTGTTCATCCTCCTGTCTTTTTCTCTTCTATCTATCAGTTTCCAGGTTTACTTTTCTCAGTTTTTTTATTTCTCAACTCAACCACATACTTTTTTGCTATTAAGTCTGCCCAGGTGGTTCTTTTGCTCTGTAGGAGCCCCCCCCCCCCTGAGTCAAGGGATCCTGACACAATCTGGCTTTGTATTTGAATAACTGGCCCACTCTCCACTGTCTGAGTCCACTAGCACAATTTGCCTTTGCTTTTGCCTTTTTCTTCCTCTTATTCTTCTTCTATTCAACAGTCAGATGTATTATGGCTAGTGACTTTGTGAAAATTGCACCACTTGTTTGACTAAGCCTTAGCTTTTGACTTGGCATTGGTGTTGGCCTTTAGTGCTGTGTCAGTGGATGCTCCTTGTTGAGCAGTATTGCTATGAAGGTAAGACAGTTGCTGAGCTCAGAGAATGACAGTGCTATTCTGGGGATGGGGGAGTTGGAGACAGTTGCATGGAAAGACTTCCATACACTGTCATTGGGGAGGGAGTGAAGAAGAATGAAAGTGAAGAATTCACAATTGGTTTGCTTCTTCATTGCAATGAGGTTTGCATCTGCAGTCAATATTGAGGAGATGTATTTGCTAAGAGTGGAGGAAGAACCATCCCATTTAAGGATGAGCATGTAAATGAATGTGTAAAAGACTGATGCCCATGTTTGTGTCTTGGTGGATCTTTACTGGTTTATCAAACATTTCTTTTGCATATGCTAGCTTGCTGACTTCAATTGCAAGTCAATCAAATATGTGTGCACTAATGGTGCTGATGGCTTTTGTCCCAGTACCTAGTCTAGATCTGGCCTTACATTGACTTGTGGGCCTAAGCTTACTGTAGTTGATTTTTATCTTGGCAATCATGATGCACTACAAATTGTGGATATGTTCTTTGCCATATTGCTGCACTGGGCAAGCAATTTTTCCAGTCTTATAGAATTTAGTGGCATCTTTGCTGTAATCTTGATGCAATTACTGTGCTGCTCAAAATGCTGTGCAGTCTGTAGGGCTTGTTCATAGCATATTGTATTTGCAATAAATTCTGCTATGTTAAACTCTTGGGTGAGGCCATCATCCATGAGCAATATGCAATGCATGTCAGATGAGACCTTACAAGGTAGTCTTGCAGATAGTCCATGCATCAGGATAAATGGCCATGTTTTGTGCATGATCAATTGAAGTATCATAAAATCCTTGTATATTGGCCTTTTTGGTGCATAAGTTGTTATGTAGAAAGCTCTATGTGCCTCCTGCATTATTGTTGTACTATATATATGATCCTCACTAAACCACAAGGCCATCAGCTTGCTTCATATTCTCCATCCCTGGTGGTGCATGTGTCAACAAGACAACCTACAGGCCTGTTGCATAGCCTTCCTGAATTTCTCTCAGTAGGTGCAAGTCCATCATCACACTTGATGTAGCAGCAATTGCCCTGCCTTTGGTCTCCTCAGCCTCAGCCAGACTAACTGCTGCTTTCCATAGTGTCAATCCTCCTGACAACAAGATGGGCTGCATTGCATCTCCATCCTCACTGTCTCAAGGTCCAATGACCACAATCATCATGACCTCACTCTTGTTGCTCCCAGTCACTGTCAGTCTCATCAACTATGTTGTCCTCCCCTTTTACACATACAATCTTGCAGTTGAATTACAACATGAACTCCATCCATCTTACTTGTCAGCATGACAGATCATGTTGCAAATTAAAGCCTGTGAAGATGATAAACAAAGACCTGACAAAGTCATCTTTCTACTTACAAGTGAAAATAATTGCTGGAAATTCCTTAAGCAGTTCAGCCCTGCTCCCTTAAATGTCATGAAGTCAAACACAATAGGGCAGGCAGTCTCCCAAGTATCTCTAGATCTTCTATTTCTGGCATCTGTAATGACAAAAAATGAATTGTTATTGTCAATGATCATTAAACATTTCTGCTTAATGACCAGAGATTTAATTTCCTGAACACAATCTGGTGTGCCATCTTCCACTTTTCTGACCAAGGAAATCAATTTCTCATAAAAAAGCTTGTCTTTGCAGAATTCACACACACAGTTGTGTCTTGCACAGGGCCTCAGGCACAAGGCAAACATTTTACATATGTTTCTCCAACAAACTTAAACAGATCACAATGTTGTCAAGATAAATGAGACAAATCTTTCCAGTCAATCCTCAAATTGCTGTTGATGGACTGCAAATGTGTTGTGCAGACCCCATTGGGATTGGCAATGAGTCATACAATGCAAAGGGTGTAGACACCATCATTGAGTGGATGTGCTCTAGATGCATGTGAATCTGAAAAAATAAATCAGTCATACAGATTATTTTTGTGTATGTGTATCTGATACAGTAATTATGCTCAGCCATCTGTAGCTGTTAATCCATTGCAGCAAGATGTTCAGGTCAGCTTTTAGGAGGAACAATGAAGGCAGGCAATGCATGTGAAGATGATAGTTGTGTATGTCCAGTATCTCAATGCTGCTGTATTAGAGTTAGAAATGCCCCACAGTAGCCATGTTCAAAGGTTGAGTGCAGTGCATAGTCACATCACACAGCACACAGTGATAAAATGTGAGTCTCCATTGCAGTCTGCTATGTGATCATAGCATGACTGCATCATTCTGAGATTACACTTATAGCTTGCTATTCCTGTATTGAGCCACACTCCATTAATATCAATCTTATTGCTCTTTCCATGTTATGCCAAAAGCCAAGATCAAAGTTCAAATACTTGAAATTCTATGGAATGAGAATTATAATCACCTGACCTGGGCTCTGTTGATGGAAATGAAGGTTGGTGTGAACTACATGGTTCTCTTTGGAAAGCAAGGTGTAAATAAATCTAGTATTACCTTATCTATAGACTGACATGAAGATGATGGCAGAATACAAGTGTTAAGACAGAACAACTGTATATAAGCATATTGGCTGTAAAATTCTGCTGGATCTCTTCAATCTTGATGCAAGCACAGTTTCAGACTGTGTCAAAAGCAAGAATGAATCATGAATCTTGCTCTACAGTCACTAAACTTATATGACTTTTCTACTACCTAGCCTCACAAAGCAGTTGCTCCTTACCAGGTGCCTGGGATACATTTAAGTTGTTGTGAAGATTCGATGATCTTGAATGAGAATAAGCATAATGTCAAAGACAGTGGGGGAGACACAGGGCATGTTAAGAAAGTGATCATAATATTGAGATCCTGTCAGGGGACTGTTTGTTTCTCTTTTTCCAGGCCTGCTGTTCATGTTCATCCTCCCATCTTCTGGTGACAAGGACTCTCTACCAAGGACTATCCAACAATCACACTTTCATATGGTCACATGCTCTAAGGCTGGAAATTGTGGCCACTTATAATGGATTTCTGTTTTTGGATCAGGTTCCAGATTTAGTTGATGTTGATGTTTTTTTTCAGAAGCTCTAGAGTAAATTTTAGAATCCATCAACTTGTTTTCTTTGGATCTCCCAACTTTGATCTCCCTCTGCCAGGTGTGTGATTGAGCCACAGCTCCCAAAGGCTGCCCTTACAGTTTCTGCTTCAACTTCAGGTCCAATTTCATCAACTGTTTATCTGTTGCTAATTGCTAGATCCAAATCTGTATAGCCCCAATCATGTCTACATGTGGGGTGCACCAAGGTCTTTGTCTAGGGCAGTATTGAGCATGGTTTCAGGTTGGATGGGGGATAGGTGTGTGCAGGTCTAGACAATCCTTTGGTGTTTTGTCTGAACCTGTACCATGCTTCTTATTCTGCCCATCCACAAAGGTCCCTGATCTTGTCCACTTTCTTGCAGAGGCCATCCTGGATTAGGGCTGTGCAACAAGTGCACTTGATGTGAGACACTCTGTGAGAGCAGTCCTGTGTGTGACACTTGAAGATTTGAGAGCATAGGTGACAGTCAGAATATTGGACTTTTGATGTCCGCGATGTCAAGCGTAGTGTCAGACAAAAATTCCGATAGAAGCCGACTTCCATTCGTCCGTTCATTTAGTCACACTGGTGTCAAAGAAGGATTCAAAGTGTGGATGAGCATTCGTTAGTGAGAATGGGAAGATTGCCTTGCGTAAAAGTAAACGCAAAGCAAAGGGTAAGTGGGCTGCGGGATTGATGGGAGGTCTCGTGAAGTGACGACATGCATGGAGGGGGCGAGTGCACGTTGATCATGCGCAGCGATGTCTTCCGCCCGCGCCTGCCCATCGACCCGTTCGACGACGCCCAGCCGCCGTGGCTGCCCGACCTCGACGCCGTGCCCGCCGAGCCCCACACTGTCCTCGTCCTGGGCGCCGCCGCCCCCAGCGACCTCGTCCCCCTGACCCTGTCGCCCCACCTCGCCTCGTCGCTGCTGCTCATCGCGACGCACACGCCGCCGCCGGTCCCCGAGGCTGCGCTGTGCCCTGTCGTCATCCTGCGCCTGCCGGCGCCGCTCGACATCCACGACGCAGGGGCAGTGCGGCTGGTGAGCGTGCTCGACCGTGCGCAGCGCGTCGCACAGACGTGGCATGCGGCGCCGCATGCCCAGCCGCGCATCCAGCAGCTCGCAGAGCTCTATCCTGGGGGCGAGTTCTCCATCGCGGAGCCGCCCGAGTTTGCGCTTCCAGCGAGCTGCGTGGCTGCTGCGGAGGGCGGTCCCGATTCTTCCGAGACGTCGTCGCTTGCGTCGAGCACGTCCGCAGCGTCGTCGTCGTCGTCGTTCTCGTCGTTTGCGCACAAGCCTGCGCAGCACTACACATTCTCGGCGCTGATCAGCTTCCTGCCGCCCACGCTGCCCGACAAGGCGCTGCTCAAACACGCCATTCTCGTGACGACGCTGTCTGCGCCGTTCCTTGCCGCGCAGCCGCCGCCGCTGCCCTACACGAAGCGCCAGAGCATCTTTTCGTCGCTGTCGCTGTCGTCCGAGACGCCGTGCTGCCGGCGGCGGCGGCGGCCGCGGATTGTCTCGCTCTTCTCGCGCAAACAGGCGCCTTGTTCGTACGGCACGCCGTCACTGAGGACGTCGCGGGCACCGAGCGCCGAAAGCCTGCTTGGCAGCGGCGGGCGGCACGCGCACCTCGTGCACGTACTTCCGCACCGGCGGGCCAGCCCTGCAAAAACAAAACTCGCACAGAGCATCGAGCAGTTCCTGCTGTCGTTTGCGTACCCGCCCTCGGCCTCTGCGCCTTCCCTCGCCTCGCTGTCCGCCTCGCTCCCGCCGCCCTCACACCGCCCCGCGACCCCACGCTCCTCCCCCCTCGCCTCGCCCGCAGCCAGCCTGCCCACCGTCCACTCCACCACCCCACGCCGTTCGTCCGTACACCCCGCCTCCCAGACTCACACCAGCACACCTGCCGTGCCGTACGTCCTCCCTGCAGGCCTGCTCGGTGCGTACCCGGCCCAGAGCAAGCGGTGCGTCGGCGAGCTCGTGCTCTGCGGCGTGCTCGACGGTGTCGCGTCTGGCCTCGCCGTGGGCGCGGGCGTTGGAGCTGGAGGAGGGTGGCCGCGCGCGTGGATTGGTGCGCCGGGGGATGTCGTTGTCGGTCGGCAAGCGGGGAGTGTTGAGGATGGAGTGGAGGGCGCGGGTGGTGAGCAAGAAGATGTGGAACGCGGAGAAGCGAAAGGTGTAGAACGCGGGGAAACGAAAGGTGTAGAATGCGGGGAAGCGAAAGGTGATGAACGCGAGGAGAACACGAACGCGGACGCGAAATCGAAATCGAAATCGAAACGCCGACGAACGAGGGCGACGCGTAACGAGGCTGGACTTCCTACGCCGCCCGAGAGCTCGTCGAGCGCGGACGGGGGGAGCAGCGACGACGGCGCGGGTGCGGGCGCTTCTAATCACAACCACGACCACAACGAGGACCGGTCCTGCTCCGATGACGAAGGCGAAGGCGAAGGGACCGAAGACTCACACGCCTCGCGCGTATCAAACGCGTCTGCGCCTGTGCCTGGTACGAAGAGCCAGGAGCACGTGTCTGCGGCCGACGAGGGGCCGCAGGCGAAAGCCATGTCCGAGGCGCATTTTGGTGTTGATGCCGGGACAAAAGGGGTGAAGAAGCAGAAATTGAGAGAGAGGGTTGCGGGATTTTGGGGCGGGTTGTGGATCGGGAGGTTGGGGAGGGGAGGTGAGGTGAGAGCGTGAGGTGAGGTGGATAAAGAAAACAATATCAATGGTAAGTTGGTGTTTTGACTCGAGTTGGGATCATGATGGGTGCTGATGCTTTGGTGTAGGTTCTTGAATGAGGATGTAGGGATGGCTGTCGCTGCGCCACGCCACCCCGCGAAAATAGAAGAGGAGAGGAGAGGACAGGAATCAAAATGACAAGGACCACGGACAAATGAATCGGAAAAGACTATCTGTTTTCTTTTTTCTTTCCTTCACCATTCACACTTGCCTACTATCAGATTCTCTGCTGCATCTTATACGTGTATTTCTTTAATCTATCTATCGAGCTTCATACATACATACATACCTACGTCTCTCCGTATCTGCGTATCTATACCTTTTGATCCGAGTGGTAATATGGTGTTGGCGTATGTTCTATTTTATTCTATGCTATGTGCCGTTAGCGCGGGAACAATCCCAAGTCCAGCGGGAAATATTCCAAACAAGACAAGACAGCGTGATGGGATAGGCATCAAAAAAGGTATGGACAATTATGGATGTGTAATCACCAGGTCATAGACGTCCAAAGCCATGGTACATGCCATACTCCTACCCACGAGCGTGATAGATGCCTATACGTGACAACATCAATGCATGCCACAGAAGAAATTTTATTCAGTAGAGTTGATATGTCTATGTAACACCGTGTCGAGCATTCTGAAATACATACATTGACTTTGTGCACAGTTGGTGTATGATTTCTATAATGTAGATCCAGTGAGTATTGGAAAAAGTGAAAATCATGATTACCAAGGGTAGGGATTCGGATTCGGAGGCGAGCAGTCAAGAACAGAATGTGATGCCCATGTGTCCAAAGACAAAGAATGAGATAAGGATGACAAGGACAAGCAACAGCTGGGCCCAGACTCTGGTTTGATAAAAATAAACAGAATAGGTTAATCAGGCTACCACGAGACTTGCTGCAAACAAATAATGTGGTGGTACTTACTGGCAGCAGTCCAATCAGTGCCAGAATGACCAGATGAACCTAATTAAGAGCGACTCAGAGATAACAACAGACAATCTGAGCAAACTTCTACCAAAAAGAGGGGATGGAGGATGGTTAAACACAGGGACATAATGAAGTCAATCAGAGCACATCTCAGAGTGAGGAAAGGCCTGAGCATTCTGGAAAAAGTGAAAGCCCATGTGGGTATTGCAGGAAACGAGGGTGCCAATAGATTAGCAAATCTAGGCACTGACAAGGTCACCCCGGACCAGAGAGACATGTCCCACTCTGTGAGGCTACAAGTGTCCAGGGTGCAAGACTGGCAACCAAGACACCTCTACAAGGGGATCATGGAAGGAACACCACTCTCAAACAAAAGAGGAATCACAATCCACCTGGACACATGACAAGGTGGGTGACAAAAAGTCCCCAAATCTGGAAATCACTACAAAGCAAACTCTAATCAAGACAAGTAAGAAACTCCCTCTTGAAAACAATGCACCATCTATACAAGGTGGGAAAACACTGGAAGAATATCACAGACTTCAAAGTGAGGGCACCCTGCCCAAAGTGCAGGGTAAGATAAAAACCACAATAGCATGAAGAATGAAAATGGACCATCTAGCCACAGACTTGGAAAGGTTTCAGAAAGAAAGCAACCCAAGCCTGGGTTAGTAAAGGATACATGGTCAAACCTCCTTCCAGATGACTCCAGCCCCCTCAGGTCATGGAGAAAGAATGAGCCATGGTTTTAGTAGGTATCAGTTAAGCTAGGGTCCCACACTTGGTGTGTAAAAGCATTTCACTGGAGGTGGCTCCAGGACTGAGCAGGAGACTAAAAACCAAGTGAGCAATTGCCTTATCCCAGACCATACAGGCTGACACTGTGAACTGTCTGTGGCCCACAGAGATACCACCAAAAAAAATCAATAAGCATTATAATTGTTTTCTTTATTTCTCTTCAAATTGTATTGCAAATTCCATTGAGATACCATTTTAGGTTCAGTTAAAATATTTTTCTTATGGTTTTGACAGAAACATTCTAAGAGAATTTTGATTTATTTTTTCCATGTTTTTACATTGCCTTGCCAAAGAACATTGTACCCTGTGCCTGGTGAATCCAATATGTACACCACCATAAGTCGTACTGACCATTGTCAACATTCACTGCTGGCAGACAATAATGTTTCTGTAAGGGAATGTTGGCCATGGATAGTCCAAGCTAAGCCCACCACTCATGACCTGACACTCCTGTCAGGAGGCAAGCAATGAGCAGGCTGGCCAGAGGTGCAGTTAGCAAGAGGCAAGCATCCAATGAGAGGCAAAGGTGGAGGGCAAGGCAGAAGGCAAGGGGCCACACTGGCCAAGCTTACAGTCCCATTAGTGAATAGACCCAGAAGCAGTGCTATTGTCAGGACTAGGGAATGTTCCATGCCCCAGTCCTCCATATATATTACATCAACTAGTATGATGGGTACTACCCATCAACTAAGAGGAGGCTGCTGACTATGAGCTATTGACTCAATGGGCCAGTATGTCATGGAGGCTATTTAAGCAACAATAATCCTGCTTAGTAATGCCAAGTCAAGTATGGAAGTAGGTATGACACATAGAGTGGGCACAGGGCTGCCTAGACCCATTAGGAAGATGATATCAAGATGGTGAGGGGGTCAGAAGGTGCACAGGCAGCCAGAACAATGGCTAGAATAGAGTGCCAATGGTCAGAGGCTAAACCTAGCAAGGGTGGAACAGTGCTAAGGACCAGTTCCCTGACAGTTTCCTGTGGAAATATCAAAAAAAAAAAACATGTTATTCTCATTTCTCGAACATATTTTTGTCCTGGAAAAAATCTTTTTCATTGTCAGGAGCCTTTTTTCATGAGAAATACCCCTTGTAGAAATGGGATAACATGTTTCTTTTGTGATTCTTCCAATGAAAATGGTTTCCAATGCCAGTAGTGATTGTGTAAGTTGTGTCTGGCCATTGTTGACATTGCTGTAATGTGTACTATATTGTCGCACCACAGACAATGTAAAAAAAAGTATTAAAACCACTTACACTGATGGACACCCTCAGTTGATTCTGTTGGACTGAGGGTGCCACTCATATTTATACACATAATTGTTGAACTTACTGCACGTGAGAGTATGTTCTTACACTGTCTGAGTATATCTAAGTACAGAATAATGAGCTGATTCTATCATGCTGAGGATTAGATTCTTCTGTTGTCTAATTATATCTAGATGCAAGACGTACAGTCCAGATTCTAACAATTTGTAGAGTCTATGACTGTTGATAGGAACAAGTGGTACATCAAGTGGAGTGGCTAATGCTCATGCACAAGTAGAGTGGATGTCATACTAGATTTGAGATAGGTGGTTGTATCAAAGATATAGTGAGATGAAATGTGGCATAATGGTAATGAGTGTGTCAGAGTCCTACTCCATAGAGTGGCTAAAAACTGTAATCTGAACCTCTATGAATAACCCGAGAAGGAAAAACGAGAAATTTTCCAAAAACTGATAGAAGCATAAGTTAAAGGTGATACAAGAAAAACAGAGATATAGTGGGATGAAATGTGGCATAATGGTAATGAGTGTGTTAGAGTCCTACTCCATAGAGTGGCTAAAAACTGTAATCTAAACCCCTACAAATAACCCAAGAAGAAAAACCAGAAAATTTCCAAAAACTGATAAAAGCATAAATTAAAGGTGATACAAGAAAAACACAAATAAAAACAATCAATAATCATGAAAGAATTTCGAACATCGCACCAAGTAGCACAGCGAGTCCCACCCACCAATCTGGCGCCAATACCGCCAGCGCCGCACTCACGACAATCGTGTCCGCATAACTGGTTCCACACTGTGCTACAGCCAAATTGGCTGCATTGTTATATGTCTGTTGCAATCCAGTCAACTCAGGAGCCTCGCTGGAGTTCGATAGCGCCGAGATATAGGTTGACATCAAAGCATGCGTGCATGCCGTGCACATCAGTTTCGTCCCATTTGGAACCGGTATTCCAAGAGGAAGGCTATAGAAATAGAGGTCGGAGTTCCCCACGGCTTCCAAGTAGCAGTAAGAATTGGAAGCGAGATTTGCGGCACACCCAGCGAGACGCATAAGGGCATATGCTCGTAGATCTGCATGATAAGGTTAACATGATCTTACAGATTATCAACTCTGATCACATACCACGAAGTGTTGAAATCGCTATCTCATTTGAATCCTGCAAATCCTGAGCACATGCCGTCTGGAGTGCATCAGAGAACCATCCCATGTTGGCAATGCATTGATCTTGAGCGATCTCTGTATTGCAAGTACCCCAGATGATCGAGTTCATGAGAGTAAGATTTTTCTGGGCCTGTTGGACGATTTAGCATGTAGATGAGTCAAGAGTAAATGCGACGCACGTCGATGAAAGCGTTAGAACTATCCACTAGCAATGAAAAAGGGCGACATGACCGGAAGGGAACCCCATTGGTCATGTTGGAGATGAAGTTACTGCAACTTGAACTTGAAGATGCTGCTGGCACACCTGAATCGAGCGGTTGAGGGAAGGGCGTCGGAAGAGTTGGTGGGGAGGAGGGTATCGTTGGAACCGGTACGTTGGCAGCCACCGTCGTGGACACGGAAGTGGTTGTAGTCACGATGGAAGAAGTAGGGAACACGGCAGCAGAACTCGTGGTAGCAAGGGAAATAGACACTTGCCGTCGTTCTGGCTGCTTATCTCCCTCACGAGGATGGCTTTTGGAAGATGTTTCGCGCCATATTAAGCTGTCTGGCGTCAACGTGTGCAGCCCAAACGCGGACGGATGTATATATCGTGTGGAGGCCGTAATGAGTGCGAGGACTAGTGAGACGAGTATAACCATCCACCCCGTCTTATGGCCAATGCGATGACTTGAAGTTTCCGCAGGAGAGAAGTTCTTCATGCCAGTCTCAAGGACAGGCGTCCGGGGACTATCGTCTCTCATGTTGTGCCAGGATGAAGGTAAAGTGAATATTGCGGGAAGAAGGAAAAGGCCGTAGAAGCTTTATGTGGAAGTAAAGAGCGTGAACGTGAAAGGAATGTGTGTCAGGAAGAACCAGATAGTCCTGTTCCAACAACTTTTTGATCAAACCAGATCAGGAGGCAGGGACTGCCTTGAATGAACTCTGGAGGGTGACCGGGGGAAGCGGTGCGCTAAGAACAGAGAGTGATCACCGTAGCACAAGTGAGGTACACGGACGCGAAGTATAGACCACTTGTAGTTTAGACGCCGAAAAGCTGGCAGGACTTGAGGATACTAGTAGTACTTAAGGGAGCATCGTTTTGTATCATTCTGTATGTGTTTTCCCATCAAAAAATAGATCATCAATCTCACCGCATGTTTTCGGTTTTCGATTCCTGTGCAAGGCACACCACCCCGTTTCGCCGGATTGCTTTGATCTCTTGAAAGTTTCTGCTATATCCTCTGTATTCTATCAACAAACGTTTATAGTACCTTAGTTTCCATGGGCAAGGACCAAATCACTGTCCGCCGGGTGCCGCCGACAGATCTGATGGATGACGAGATTCGCCTTTCTCAGAATCTCAATTCGAACAGTTCTCTTATGCCATGTTGTAATTTGCAAAACTCTGTCCAACCATCTCCGGCGGGATCCGTGTATGTAAGTGTGTATGTATGTAAGTTAAGTCCGTGTACTTAGCACATACTCCGTAACCACTCGATAATGCCCACCGCCAAGACTAGACATCACAACAAATTGACACTCAGCGGCAAGGCTTACCATTCATTTCTCATTCTTGATAACCAAATCCTACTGATATCTATGCTTCACTTGATGCCTGTCCCTGTACCTCTGATATATCAAATAGCAAGGCGAGGGTATAAGTATCCCTCTTGTACAGTTATCGTAGGGTTTAGAGGGGACGACAATTACGGTGGCATTCAACCCTGGTTAGAGGTCATCGCTCACTTGCCCAGGTTGTCCCTAGTTTCTGTGATTTGAACACTCGCCGCCGCGTTTTAAAGCGATATGAGCATATTGTTTTGGTTTCATAATAATATTCGATTTCGTTTGATCCGTATAACTTGGAATGGCAGTATCAAAAGATTGTCAAAAAATCAGTAACACATTTAGCTTTTTGGACACTTTTTCGAGTAACCTCCCGAGAAGGTCGTAAGGGGGTATATGTTCCCACTACATATTGTAGGGTCATTCTCCCACAGGGAACTTTGGAAGTCTTCATCGGCTTCTCGGGCTGGACAATGTTTCTGACACAACTTTATTTCGGTCTGTTTGGCTAAATCCAAGTAAACATCATACATTGAACGCGGCCCTTAAAGATACGTCCATTGAGAACGACTATACTTACTCATCTCCACCTCCATCGGTCTACTGACAAGTTCATTCTTCCATTCTCCCTAAGACCGTGGAAGCTTGATGGCCCGACTTGACTTGGAAAGCAGAAGGTGACCAGTAATTTTTAGCATTCGAACTTGCTCGGACCACGCTTCGCTCATTGACAAGTTCCGCGGCATATCTCAATCATGATGAATTTCTGTGTGAACCAGACACGCCACTGGCACAAGGGGTTATGATGGACCTGGCGCAGATGATTTCCCACCTTCCAGGGTGGTGAGAAGGTCCACAACGAGGGGAGTGAGCGAAACGTTCGGCCCGGGATTGCAACGACTCTGTACCATATTTATCTTCCAAGACTTGTTAGAGGCAGTACAGATATGTCGGAAGATTTCTGATTTAAGACCGTCGTGTTACATCAATATCACTGTCATCAGATCCTCGAATCCCTGGATGTACCCCCATTCGGGCCATTCACATCATCGTCAGAGGCCATGTCAGTGTCAAGAGGGCTTTGTGAGACTCGATTGCATTCGAGGGTCGATCGATCTGACTGACAGACAAAGAATTTGTTTTGGGAGTAGAGTAAGTACCCAAATGAGGGTTAGTCGACAGGAAGGAAGATGTTCCATTCTATCAACGGAAGTACGGCCGCCGGCACTAGTCCTGATTCACGGCAATGACGAGAGCAATCGACGCGCGACAATGGCGACGAGAGCAATCCAATGAACCCCGAGGCATTATAAATTTCCGGGCGGTTTCACAACGCGGTGATAGGCCAGTAGGAGGATTACGGACAACTTCGGTGTTGCGGTACGAAATCTTCCCTTGACAAGATGTCTCTTGATGATAAATTTAAGCCGAGGTAATGATGATGTCCTATATGGCAAAACATCGATCGATCATATAAATGTGGACACTCACAAAGCCGACATTGATACCCTCAGCGTGGATAGCCAAAATGGAAACGAGCACATTCATTCTCTTGGCGCTCTTTGTCTCCTTGAAATCTGCGCCCATGTCAAAAATACGTAAAGTTCTGTCTGTTCTCGCCAACAGAGCACTGTTCACAGTCGATGATCAATCTCTAGAGATTCAGCAGAAGAGGTAACCAACCTAGGTATGCATTTTATGTACCTTTTCAGGAAAAGGTTTGATCAAAAACTATCCGCCAGCTCATCACCGGCACCGTATTGGCGCCTTACGATCCTGCCATAAATACATTGGAGAGCTGCATGTTCGGTCAACATCAAGAAAGACAATCCACCTACTGGCGCCGACCTTGACCTCGACAAAAGCTACAAAGCATTACCGGCGCCGATTACTACCTGTCTGTCGGGCTGATGAATACTAGAGGTATTGATGAAGATGTCGGTCATTGCTGGTACAGTCGAAGATACAAAATTGATGATTTATGCACCGTTGCTAAAGCCATACATAATTAGTCGGTGTGCTGAAAGAAACTTGCACGAGTTTGCGTCGGACAACGGCAAGTGCATAATGATTCGCTCGTGAAGCGATGAGTGAGATTCTGTATGGCGAGCGGATCGATCTGAGGACGACATAGAAGTCGAATTCACGACAGTTATGAAACTCATGACCCTCACTGCCGCAGTCAAAGATGGACGATTGGGATGATGACTGCATATCGTGACATTTCTGGCGAAGAGCTCCAGATAAAGATCGCGCGTCGCCCTACATGAGTACAACACTATTAGTCAAAAAAGACAAATCTCTCAACATCAAACCTACCATTTCTATTTGAGCCAG
This sequence comes from Termitomyces sp. DKA64, assembly GCA_017657295.1. Classification (NCBI taxonomy): domain Eukaryota; kingdom Fungi; phylum Basidiomycota; class Agaricomycetes; order Agaricales; family Lyophyllaceae; genus Termitomyces; species Termitomyces sp. DKA64. The sequence goes on along the minus strand of JAGGAV010000013.1, from coordinate 74,634 downwards.
TCGACCAACTCGACATTGAGATTGAAACATCATCCCTGTCTGAGCCAAAGTAGTAAAGAAATCAGAAGGAACAAAATTATTTTCGGGCCATTCATTTGTCAGTATTCTCAGACACGACGGAGATATCGAGCAGGCTACGTGACCAAAGCCTACGTGACCAAAGTGAGAGTGCCATTGAAAGGGTGGGGTAATTCGGTTATCATGATCTTCACCCTCTCTCCCCTGGGGACGTCGATAGTTGCCTTCTCTCATTTCATGATTTCTGAATTTGATACTGTCCCTAGGTCTAACAGCCGGGTGCTGAGGTGAGCAGAATCTTGACTTCAAATGATTGTGTTCAACGTACGGAAATCTCAACTGCAGCAAAAAAAATCCTTATTTTTCTTTGACGGTGGCCACTTTCATTTTTTTAACCACTTGAGAACAAAGGAAGGCCGGCGCAAAGGACAATACGAAAACAACAGACCATTATATTCGATTGCTGAGGTTTTTGTTGGTGGTGATCACTGGGAACCGACCGTGTGAACGACTGATTGAACCCTGGGCCACGCATTTTTGTTATACATATCCGACCACCACACCTTGCAATTGCAACCTTCAACATCGCTCCATTCCCAGCACAACAAATCATCCCCGCCTTTTCTGTATAAGCCAACACTGCCAGGCGCAGAGAACAACATACCTGCCCGTTGCCCCAAATTGACCTAAAAACACCAGCAAAGACATCAATCTCAGTCTCATCTTGAGTCTGTCGAACTTGCGCTTGTTTTTCAACCCAGGAAAACCGATAATCGAACCGCCAAATTTATTCTCCAAGCACAATGTCTCAAGCAGCGCCCTCAACATCATCAACGTCCGCTTTTTATCTCCCAAATGCTCCCATTTCACGTCCTAATTTTCCAACAGACCCTCTCGCAACGAATCCTGGAGAACCGGCCTGCGTGCCCCTCCAAAAGACATGCGGCCCCAAACCGAAGACGTCACCGCAACAAAGGGGCTCGAGTTTGAGGATATGTTCCTCCGGCGGGAGCTCCTCATGGGGATCTTTGAAGCCGGATTCGAAAAGCCCTCGCCCATCCAGGAAGAAGCCATCCCCATCGCGCTCACAAAGCGCGACATCCTCGCCCGTGCCAAGAATGGCACTGGCAAAACAGCAGCATTCGTCATACCCTCCCTCCAGCAGGTCGACGTCACTAAGAACAAGATCCAGGCTCTACTCCTTGTTCCGACACGAGAGCTCGCACTCCAGACATCCCAGGTGTGTAAAACACTGGGAAAACATATGAATTTGCAGGTTATGGTTACGACGGGCGGAACTACGCTTAAAGATGATATTTTACGCCTGTCGGATACGGTACATGTCCTTGTTGGAACACCTGGACGTATCCTTGATCTTGCAAGCAAGAATGTCGCTGATCTTAGCGAGTGCCCTGTTTTCGTCATGGACGAAGCGGATAAATTGCTTTCTCCGGAGTTCTCTCCTGTTATGGAGCAGCTACTCTCTTACCTCCCTGAACAGCGCCAGGTTATGCTTTTCAGCGCAACTTTCCCCCTTATTGTGAAGGATTTCAAGGTACGTGTACCGGTTTTTTTCCGAGATGACTACTTATCATTCGATTCCGTAGGACAAACACATGAAGAAGCCCCATGAAATCAATCTCATGGATGAACTTACCCTGCGTGGTGTCACCCAATATTATGCCTACGTCGAAGAAAAGCAAAAGGTCCATTGTCTTAATACCCTCTTCTCCAAGGTGCGTTTCCCTTCTGCCTTCACTATCACTGTCTGATGCCCTTGGCTTGTAGTTACAAATCAATCAATCTATCATCTTTTGCAACTCTACCAACCGCGTCGAGCTCCTCGCCAAAAAAATTACCGAGCTCGGCTATTCCTGTTTCTACTCACATGCTAAGATGGTGCAATCGAACCGAAACCGCGTCTTCCACGATTTCCGCAATGGTGTCTGCCGCAACCTCGTCTGCTCCGATCTCCTCACGCGCGGTATCGACATCCAAGCGGTCAACGTCGTCATCAACTTTGATTTCCCCAAGAACAGCGAGACATACCTCCACCGCATTGGTCGTTCCGGGCGGTTCGGACACCTCGGACTGGCGATCAACCTCGTCACGTTCGAGGACCGGTTTAACCTGTATAGGATTGAGCAGGAGCTTGGGACAGAGATTCAGCCCATTCCGCAGAACATTGATAAAGGGTTGTATGTGGCGCCTGCTGCGGCGGATGAGCCGCCTGCACAGAAGTCACAGACACAACAGCAGCAGCAGCAGCAGAGACAGCCAGTGATTGGACCGCAGAGACCGCCCCAACAGCCGCAGAGTCAGCAAGTCAATGGCCAGCAGGTACAAGTTGCTCGTCAGAACGGTGCACCGGCAGCGAGGGGTGGGTACCGTGGCGCTGCTCCTAGTTCTGTTGCTCGATGAAGGATCGGAGAGAGGAGGGGAGGTGGAGGTAGGAGCAAGGGGGGCACAGCGCGACTTTTCGAAACCCAACGGCCAACTTGAGTTGGACCATTAAAGCATCTACGTCATCGGCATCTTTTTTTTCGCATCTCGACTTAGCATCCAAACTCTCTGGCGTTGACTCCCATCTTGTACCAATCGAACGAATGCCATACAGGCCAAGTTTCCGGCTTGTTTTTCGTCTATCTTATGTCATCGCCGCTCGCCACGCGGTCTTGGAGGACCTCGCAGTGTCTGTGTTATGTTACGATTGATTATTCAAAGGCGGGCACGATACTTAGATATTTCTTACTCTGATGCACGAGGTGGTTTTCCGGTATATAATTACACTTGGTAGTTGGAATATGTCGACCGTGTTGTTGCCCTCATTGTTGATTAATCAACAGCGACGTCGTCCTGAGAAGTTAGAAAATTGATCCCGCCTAATTATAACGTCTTCCGACGCAACTCTTTCGTGGGTTGGCCCCTCATTCGACTCCCAAAAAGTGTTTAATGGCGGGAGGGGGCGAACAGCGCCATAAACCGCCAAACTACGCCTACCAGGACTCTGCACCACGTTTGCGCTCTGCCACTGCACATCGCCAAGACTTGCACCCCGACTCTTCCCCGCCTCAATACTCCGTTGCCACCTTAGAACTAGACTATACTCCCTATCTTCCTCCTCCGAATCCCACCTATCGCTCACGGGGAGCACGTCGTAAATGGTGGTGGCCATGGCCTCTTTCACTCATTCCCCTCCCCCGCCATCTCACCGTCCGTCGATCTCTCACATGCACACTACCTCTAGCGCTCTTCCTTCTCCTTCTGGGGCTCTACCTCTACGAACCACACATAGAAATCCAGTTCCACTCACGCTCCTGGATACAGCGCGAAATAGACTCTATCGAGCCTCTCTCAGGGTGCTTCAGCCCCTTACGCGTGTCACCCCACTACAACATGTCCGAAGCCGTCTACGGGCGGCGGCAGAACGAGATACAGGCTGGGCTGCCTCTCAAGCGCGGTCTGGATTGCTATCACTTTGCTGGAACGATCCGGATGCATCGAGACATGCGGCCACACGGATGGATGCACCCCGACGCGCGGACACAATTCCACACATATTGGCGTACGGACCTCGTTCCATTTGGGCCGAGACAGGAGTGGATGATCAAAAGCTTCTTTGCAACCCAAGATATTGGAAGGTCGAGGTTGATTGTGTGGTCGAATGGGGATCTGTCGGAAAATGAGATTTTGAGGGACTATGTGGATAGGTATCCGGATGCATTTGCGTTGAAGGTAGTGGATATGGCTGTGCTGGCAAGGTCAACGGAGCTTGACGGGAGTGAGCTGTTGAAGCTCAAGGATAAGAAGGCGTGGTTGGATGGAGACTTGTTGCGGCTATTACTGCTGTGGAATTATGGAGGCGTTTGGATCGACATGGATTCTCTCCTCACGCGGGACCTCACACCCCTTCTCGAGCACGAATTCGTTACCCAGTGGGACTGTTATGGTGAGCGCAACCCCAATCCTTCTTTTCTTGAAAAATCAATCTATGTGCATGCAGAAAAACCCTACCAACCGCTCAACGGCGCCCTCATGCGCTTCCGCAAACACTCCCCCTACCTTTGTGAAGCTTTCCACATAATCGCCACCTCCCCTCCCCACCGCATCCACTCAACAGATTGGGGTTCTCTCCTCTACCTCAAACTCTGGCGCCGCCTCGTCGCGTCCCACATACCCCCCTTCAAAATCCTCCCGTTCTGCCTCTCCGACGGGCGCTCGTGCAGACTGGACAACCGCCTGCCGGACCCGTTCAAGCCGGACCATTGGTCGGGGAAGTGGACTATGGGTCTGAGTCTGGAGGAGGGCGGAGGGCTGGATGAGGTTCTTGGGAAGGTATTTGGTGTGCATCTGCATAACCAATGGGAGAAGGCGTTTCCGAGTGGGGGGTGGGTCGAGAGGTTGTTGCTGAGACGGTATGAGAAGAAGTTGGAGACGCGGTGGATTGAGGTGGACGATACGAGGGGTGAGGAGGATGGTTGAGACGTCGTAGAGAGACTTAGGTTCTATCTAATTCGGAAGGATGAACACTGCCTAATTATATTCTTTCTCCACCCTCCTCCTTACTCCTCCGCGCGTCCGGCTCTTCTCGACTCATTGATCCCTTTTTAGTAGGTACGCCGACTTCTTGTTTCAACAATAGCTGCGCCCATGGCTGATTGACAGATATTTTAGGAAAGCATTGTATATATCTACTGTCTTCTGTGCGCACCACAACTCTTCAAGGTGATGGGGGCTCTCGCGTGCTTCTGCGTGAGCGAGAAATCATCCTCCTCACGCCGATCTGCCGCCAATTCCCAGCTGTTCCATGTCCCGTTCTCAATTAAATATGTGGTGAAAGGTACGTACAAAATGAACCGGGTGATCTCTGGTTTTCATTACTATACAGGAGCTTTGGCTTCTTACAAGTCATCTACCCTACGCCTTATCCTCGTCGTTAACCCGACTCGGGTTTGACACTACTATCAAACGCCAGGGGAGAAAACAATTTCACGCATGGACTTACCGTGAACAGCTAGCCACCTGACATGGCGCATGTTGTCTCAAAGGACTCGTGCGTGGCATGTTGAGCAGATACTAGGGCCTGCAAACAGTATCAACGATGAACGCTTTGTCTCTTCAAGGATCGTTGGACGCAGATCGAAGCAAAATTTACAGCAGTGTACCAGGAGGGTACAATCTGCGCAGAAGAAAAAGACGCCAAGAGTTCCTCGATCTCGAACATGACATGTGTTCGATCCAATACAAGGAAAGGGGGAAGTTGTGGCAAAGAGCCCGCGGAAAAGGCTAGAGGACGATGTGCAAATAGACGCCTTCACGACCCCTATCTAATGATTGATCCTAATGAATTGAACTCGCTTGTCTTTGAGGGCTGGCACTGTAGAGGACCGTGGTCGTCGATAGCAAAGAGAGGTTGATTTGCCCATCTCGTATCCTGTTCTCTTTTCCAGTCCAAAAAAACTGGCTTTGTCGACTGTCATAAAACGCGTATTCGTTAGCATCGATCTCCTTCCTGCGCCCAGACTGCCAGGCTGGCAGTATCCTGACGCATGATTAATGATTCCTGATACCTGCCTCCAGGACAATACCGTCGAACGTCTTGATCATGGCCGTTGATAGATTGAGAGTTTCTCCAAAGTAGTCGTGTCTTACAAAACTCAACACTTCGAAAAGTTGATAAAAACAAACCTCTTCACCTCTTCTGATATCCGACTTCCGTCTACGCTATTCTTCGCATTATCCCTCTCCGAGCCTCACCTCCATCTCGCATTGCGCAAACTCTTAGACCTACCTATTGTTTTACTCACCCCTTTCTTCCAAAGGACTCCTGTTGAATCATCGACTTGTTTCTTGATGAGGGTAAACTTATTATCATCCAACCTGCAGACATCACTTGATGATCCGGTCCAAGCCCACTTCCGAGATCCTCGGGCCTAACAGGTAAGGGTTTCCCAACGAAGTGGTCGAGTAGCAGCTTTATGAATGAGTCATCAGCCTTTTGGAAAAGATTGCCGAACTCCTGCGCCAGGATGGCTTCTATGAATCCCTGTTTAGGCGTGCTGTTGAAGCCTTACGAAACCTCGGCAGTCCGCCCCAAGGAGTTGTACATCGAATGTACAAGGGAACTCCCTAGTGCTGGTTGTATGATATCTCTTGGGGCTTCCAATGCCGACACAACGCAATGGACGTGAGTTCTCGCTTATCTACGACCGTCATCCAGACTTCGAAATCTCCGCCGGCAGCCGCGCTTATCACACCTCTCTGTCTTTTAGCGAAGTCTTCTTTGTATAACTTCGGAATCATTGGAATCTCGTCCCACGCGCATGGTCATATCTTACGCAACGTCGACGTTGGGACCCATGGAAAACAACGACATTGTGCCTTTAGCACTAGTTGCATCTCTAGATTCTCTGATGGAAGCAAGCTACTGAACATGCTTATGACATGAGCTACCTATGTTGAGGTGCGGTCCTACCCGCATCGAGTGCACCTCCTGGAATGACAATTTATCCTTTTCCTCCCGACCAACTTCCTCTTTTTACTTCCTTATCGGCCCATCTCCCCATGCTTCGGGTACTCGGAATCCCAGGAGCTATATCGACGATGGGGGTCTCCTCCAGGTGCTGAAGGCACCATGGCCACTGGGTTGAAGAGGAAAGGGAAGAGAATCTGGCCGTAAATGGCTACTATCATGACTTGGTAAACCGTTGTCTCAAACCTATCACGGACAGATATCCTGAGAACCTTGTCAGCTTTTGGGTCGATCGAGATGCCCTTGGATTACTTCGGATGTCATGTTCACGGTCACGGAGCTCCGGACAACCATTTCAAATATTAACCCTCGATCAGAGGAAGGAAGAATGTCCACTCGGCCGATCCGAAAGCCTTCGAGTAAGGTTCGGTGCCATGACGTTCTTCGAAGTTGAGCTTATCCTGGGATGCCGTTCACCTGACAAGATAACCAATTAGGATTCCAGTACGAGTGGTCACAATGGTAAACAGGTGTTTCGACGATAAGACTTCTAATACGGAACACATGAGCCGAGGTGTTTGTCCCTTTAGAGAAGCTACGTCCTGTCAAAAACTCAAGGTGACGCTTTGGCCTGGTTTTTTTTCGAGATTACACGTCTTCAAAGCGCTCGGAGAATAAGTACACCATCAATGACGTTAGGACCCTCTGTTCCTCATGTTTGTTGTGTGGGTATTGATCATGATGCACAATCTGGGAGCGCACATCCTTCCCTCCCAGCCCCAAAGTAATCAATTTAGACAAAACAGAGTTCTTGTCTTCTTTCTTGAGCCATGTCCGACAGCTTTTTCTATGCTGCGCAGTTGACCGAAGAAAGGAGCAACACCCGGTTAAGCAATCGTCATAATTTATGGACCTTGGAATGTCGGTAGTTTCAAACTGGGTCCTCTATTGTGATTATCACTTACAGTGGACGTAGTCTCTCTCTTTTGAGCTTCCAATGTTCCGTTGGGCACACGGAGAACTGTTTCAAGAGTATAATTCGGTCATCGAGACAATCTTCAAGATGTTCATTACTAACTGACCCCACTCGAAGGGCAACACAAGTCACTGACAACTATATGGTGATACAAATACAACATTTTAAATAATACAATCAGATTTCAAAAGGTAGCAAAATGGACCAAAATTCATTTTTAGTTGTGTTCAGCGACCAAACTTTATAACTGAGGAATAATTTCCCCGATCATGCTTTCCTTGGACCTTGATGACCTCAGGTGTAAGCACCCTTGTGCCATGTGTACTACTGCTCACCTACCATCATTCTTGTGTCGCTTATCTATGTCGCGATAACCCAGCCAATAGACTAAGCCGGTCATACCGACAAGCGCGGCTACACCCAGAATCTGTGATAGAAGTGAAGAGAAAGTCCAATGAATTGTAACTATAATGGTCGCTCACCACGTTGTTATTACCGCGAGGTCCACTGCCTGTCCCCATGCCTCCCATGCTTCCCATACCTCCCATGAACCTGTTGGCGCCACCAGCCATCTGCTGACGAACGAGAGTGCGATGCATTTCCGAAACTCAAAGTATCGTGGTTTGTGCGGTGGTGTTTGTAGAGTGTGAGATCGTTTGAAACAGGCCCGTTCTCGAACTTTATATAAAGTCATGGTAGTAACGACGTCATCGCTTACAATTACCATCTCGTGCGCTCCGGATCTGGACATTGCTGGAAATATTGCATATAAGTACAGAGCAAATCGAGAGAAACAAGGCAGTTGTGCTATGGATTCATCTTAACTATAATCACAAGAAACGGTTCGACGATACTTCAAGTCCTTTCACCATCCGAAGCATGATTATATTCGAGGTCAGACTCGAGAACTGAGAATATTCCAAGTCAGACGTTGAGATAAGTACCAATGGATAGACAGCTTACGCCATTACCAATAAATACCTGTGACCTCTCAGCAATGGCCATGTCCACTGCTGCTGCGACTTGGGCCTGTTTTAGGTCTAGTGACAAGTCAAGAGTACTCTTGAGGTCCTCCCAGCCATCTTTCAACAGCGCCTCCTTCAATCCATTCAACCAAAAGCTCCAGGCATTGGTCAAAACATATACTCTCCTCAGCCCCTGATTTTCCTTCCTTATTTCAGATAGCCGTGATACAAGCTGCTCGACCGTTGGGAGGCAGTGTTCCATATAATAATCGTTATACTTGTCGCTCTCGTAGGTATATGGTGACGAGTCAAACTTGTCTGGAAGATATGAAAGCCGGTTCAGACCGTTGTACTGAGATTTCCATCCCGCAAGGCGCGGACAATGTCGCTTGTAATCACCTCGACGAATGTGCAAAGCAACTAGGCCTGTAAGGGTAGTGTTCGTGGAGAAATCGTACAATGCTGGAATCGACTGAGGCTGGAGGATTGGGAAATTGCGTAGTACTGCGGAGTAGACAAGCGGTGACCAGAGGTACTCTGTGATGATCGGCGAGCGCGAAAATTCTGGCCATAATGAAACTATTCGATCACTGTCAAAGAAGCTGCATGAGTAGGAAGGTCAAACAAGTCGGGCATTTGGGCAGTGAAAGTTAGCACTCACGCACGGTCAAAGATGACTTTTTCCTTGGAATCTATCTCCAGGCAGTCATCTTGCACGGTCTTGAGGCGCTCAACCCACCAGTCGACAATTACGTTACCATCCGCATCACTCGGCGAGTCTTTCGAGCTGATGACGCGTCGCATATGGGGTGGACAAACCATTTCCCAGAATTCGGCGGTCACAGCCGCATTATGTGGTCCAAGCCTTCCTGCGGTGGGCCCAGATATAAATGCGTTCATCGGTAGTCTTACTGGGCGTAATGCAAAGTCGTATAGCGTGTATCGGAAAGGTAAATGTGACCAGACGTAGTCTTCAAAGACATAAGAACGGTCTGATTTCTCCGCTACGTAGTGCAAGAGGAGCCTGGCATGTCATTCGCGTGAAGATCAGCCAGGGTACTACTCAAATGACGTACGCTTCTTGAAGAACGTTATTAAACCCATGCCCCCACAAATGATCTGGAAATCGGATGTACTTTCTACTCTCCACATGCGATTGGGTTACATAGTGTTGAGGTAAACTCCTTTCGAAATCTCGTATATCTTCGAAACTTGGAGGTACGCCAGACCATAACACACCAAGAAGTAAAAAAATGGGTATTAGGACGACGAAGACTAGTATTCGTCGGAGAGTATGATGACGTAGGCATCTTTGAACCCTTGAGTGTCGTCGGCGCGGGAGATGACTGGCATAAGAGGAGGGCGAATTCGTCGCGAGAAGTTGGTATTCCTCCTCAGAACTACGGTTGTCCAGGCCATCCATGAGTCGTCTCGAAATTCTGCGCCATAGGTTCATTGACAACGGCAACTCTTCAATTACAAGAAAGTTGACCCGGATATAACGAAAAAGTGGTATAGACGAGCACACACGAGCCAATGGCAGTGTAACCCGAGTTAACGGGGAGGCATAAGTAGATGAAGATGGCTGTTCAAACTACCGTCAAACAGGGATCAATCACAACCACCATGATGTGGATCTGCCCCAGATCATCCACGGCGCTGTCTTTGTCACCGCATAGATAAGTAGGATAATCCAATAGGCAAGTTGTATATTTGTCTTCCCGCTCCTTCCAAGGCATGGCCTCATGTACTAAGAACGGCACGCCATAACCGGTTTCATCCAATATACTTGGATTCTGTGTAATCATATTACTGGTCTGTCCAGCTGTCCAGCTCTGTCACTCTCCGTGCCTTCTACTGCGCAAGCTCAGCGGCTGAAGAAATGGTATATGGTAGTGTGTCTGAAGCATTCTTTCAATCTGTTTTGACTCCTTGGATAATGAAATCTATTTGGCACGAGGCATCTATGAATCCATGCGCACTCGACCTCCTCGCTTTCACCGGCCAATGCTGAAATCGTGTTCGCGTTCAACCTTTCAGGAACCACTTCGAGTGTCTGCAAGGGCGAAGGAATTTGACACCTGGGAGTCATACAACCTATTCCGCTTTCCCGTGGTTCATCTAAAGAAATCTCAAGAAAATCGTAGTTTGAGTCCTAGCTTCATGCTCCAACTTCAATCTATCTAGCGTGCGTCCTCTCTTACTGGCGGAGTGAATTGTGACGCCAACTCAATCTCAATTTATTGCCAAGTTCACAGGAATTTTGGAGCGATCGATAGCCCTGCCGGCTACCTTTGAATATTGCGGGCTTCGAACCGGCGTCTACAACAGGTACGCCGCAAGTATGATTTATCTACATACCTGGTGCCAAAATTTTATGGATGTCCGTCACCTAATTCAGATTGCGGGCTCTGATCTAATCCTAGATAGCGCGCATGTTAAGTGACCGTATTACTGAGGTAGCCTAATAGGATGACTCAACTTAACCTCGGGAGCTTCCGTCGATGATCTTCCATGCAAGTTGTCTTCCCCTCTGGGTGCAAAAGAAGCATCGTGCATAGGTCGCGTTGTCATTGTCGACGAGTAACTCGTGGCGAAGACATTGATTTGAAGCCCGCGGCGCTAAACAATGATTGATTATCGCTGTTCCTTAGCTCTCGGGGACTTCCATCCAAATCGTTTGCCATTTTTGAAAAATCGACCAGGGCATGAGTATCTCATCGATTTGTTCTGACCGTCATCACGTTTACGACACCAATTCAATGACATTCTTACGAGATGGATTGTGCGAGAAATTTATACACTGCTGCGTACCCAAATCGAGAACCCGAGCCCTGAAAGCTTATATCAAATTTTTAGGGCTGGGGCTGACGCATCGCGATTCCTTTCGTGTCCTAGATTTTGCCCAGTTGACTCGGCTCAACAAACGCATGGTAATAATGCGAGTTCTTTGAGACCTGATGATGACCTTTTGCCCATTCATCCATGAGTAAAGGCGTTCGGGAAAATTTTCTGGGGCGGTAAAGTTTGAAGATCGGACAAGTTAGTCGTACTCATTTCCAATGCTCTAGATGTATTCTTGCCGGTCGACAGGGTTTTCGGCTGTCTGAGCATTGCGGACATGTGTAGATCGCAGTTGACTTACGCTGGTGGGTGGTGGCGGTCTCGAAGCGGCAAACGGCGTTAGTGAGTTTACGGTATCCCGCGATGTTACCCATCTCTCCAACACCAGACTAACTCCCGCTTAGCTCACGTCCGGGTTTCAATATTAATCTCGACACCTTGTGTAATGTTTTCCTGACGGCCATCAACTGCACACACCCGCGGAAGCCTGTCGAAATATCTACACACTTACCGTGACTCAGTTGCGGCATTGTAATGGTACAAATTCCAGGTGTCCGGCGAAAAATCTTCCCTGTGAAGAAGTTCCAAAACAAGGCGGGTCTTCACGCCCATTCCAATCACATGTCAATGAGGCATCCTTCTCCATCGAAATGGCTTCAAGTCTGCCTATCCATACACAAGTTCATTTACACGTGCGCTTACTAGTACATCTTCTCTTCTTTGTCTCCCCCTGTCTCAGATGATATCAAAGACAAACGATCTCGTGAGCTCCTGTTCAGCTTTTCGAAGTCCCTCTTCATCATCTCCCGAATGCGGTCAGCTATATGCAAACACAAATTATGTTTGTGGCGTTATATTCTTATTAAATAGCCGCGTCACATGAAGTGTGGAGCGGTCGCAGACTATACGTGTCTATTAGAATGCGACCTTTTTAACCGAAATCAAACGAACACTGATCTGTCAGTTCGACATTTACCCAGGGGCTACAATGTCACTGATAGAAATACTACATGCCACTCGGCTTTTACATGGCGAAAACGCCAAACATGTACTAAGGTGTCTATTAGTAGAGCGAATCGATCTCTCACGTTAGCTTGATCAGATCTTCCGGTAGCACACTGACAGACACTCACTGCTTCTCAGCTTCCTTTCCCCCTATCCTGTCTCACATGCCTTGTAAAGTTTTCAAACCTTTATACTGTGTGTCAGCCGCTGATATACTCTTCGTTCTTATCCACCCTGTGTACTGTACATGAAGCCGGCGGCATCGTTGGGTTAATTTTTAACTCTGGGTAAAAGCTGTACATATCATGCCTGTGGGATTTAGAGGATTCCACAATGAGTATTGAATATCGTTGACTGCCTTAACTGGCTTATCAACTTCTAATGTCCTTACATTTGCTTCCCAGGCACACCATATTATTGCGTCCGCCATCAGTCACTCGACCTCAATATTAGAATAACTTTCCCGTTGTGAGTAGATATTTTCGGGACTTCGTACCGAAGCGACATTTTTATGGAGTCGGTTTACGATCTGAGTACTACAGAGCTGGCGATTAAATGCAAATGTTCGTGACCTAGTTACAATGAGATTGCAGTGTATATTCGTGTAGGTGGCATTATAATGACGTCATTGTAGTGCGTCATCACATGCGAACGTATGACAACCTCGGAAAATTGAACAGGCAGAAACGGAAATTGTTCACTGTGTGTAGTCAAGCATGATGATTATAATGCGTATGCATTGGATAGGTTGACTAAATCATTCTACAGGTACCAGAGAGAATAGGCTAGGTAGACAATTCAAGTGCTAGACTGAAACAGAGAAAAGAAAACCAGTGTATGATGAAGGAGATAATGATGATGCAATCAATGTACGTGTGACCCTGGTCGGAACATGCGAGTGGAAACTAAAGACATAGAAGGAAGGCGGGCTAGAAGACAACCTTGACCGAGTCCGAAAAGCCGTGGACCAACCAGCGGTGCATATTCGGCGGTTTTAGAGGATCCAGCCCTCCACATATGCGCAGGGTGGACTGGATATCGCGGGACTTGGTGGTTCCGCAGTTCACATCAGGATGAGGCAAGGCGGTAACGTATGAGGGTGGGGCCGAGCAGAGCAGGCACACGATGCGTGACAGAAACCGAGGGCGCATAAAGGGTGGAGGCATAGATGATGATGAGGGTGTGCCACCTCAGGGTGTTCCTATCTGCGCCCAACGTATTGCCAGTAAGTGTCGTTGGGTGGCTAGAAGGGGCGATGAGACCGCGATAACGGAAAGAGATGGCATCATACAAACCTCAGTGCCAGGCTTGGAATCATCTGGGGTATGCATGAGGATATTGGCAGATGGAAGATTCAAGAGACTTACGATCTCTAATGCATTCCCATATGTTTACGCATCGGCTTCGCGGATCCCACATGCAGCATTGGCTGCAGACTTCCCAGTGGACATTGACCTCCCAGATGCGCGTCGAATTTCCTATCGCAACACCCGGCATGTAGAGTATGGATGTGGACAGTAAGGCAGTGGGGTGGGAATTGGTGTAGGAGGAAAGTAGAGCCGGGGCTGGGTTATATAGCGCATGACATCCAGCGGCGCATCCCGTTTGTAAGTAAGAGACCAACAAATGCAATCTAAATTTAATGACATAACCGCCCCCTTTCAGGGAGCTGAGATCTGCCTAACAAGATTATCATGGGATCACTGGGCTGTGGGTATTACTTATCCTAGACCATTCCCTCTGACATGAGGCTCAACGTGCCCCACCAGTTCCGCCCTCAAAAGTTCTCCACGCCTTCTACCAAACACCGCCCGTACACCACAGCCATGACTTACGCAGAACCTTCGGTACGGATTCAATTAGTTGCTGAGTTTGGGCATCTGTACCCAACACAACGGTTACCGAGGCAACTGCCATCATCAGCCAGGTTCCAATTTCACATCGCTCGGGAATGTTTCCTGCGTTATCACTGCTCAGCTTCATGCCGCCCATGCTTTTTAGCGGATTATCATAGTCTCACGACACTTATCGATACTGCCTTCACATGACGCAGACACAATGAAACGTCAGATCTCCCATCGATAGCGTCTCGTGGACATAGGTACCTGCTTGCTTCGGCAAGACGAGAATTGGACCCAATCCCCTCGTAATTGTTGCTTGGATCACTTGTGATAACCCACGCGGATGAGGAACAACGGGTTCCTGGTTGGTAGACCAACATGGATACGTGATTTTTCTGCCGCGATTTCTAGACGTGTTTCAAGAGGATCTCAGAGGAACTGTCTTCGAGCTTCAACCTTGTCCGAGAGTTCCAAGTCGCGACGTAATCCTTAGGACTCAGTAGCACTTGTCATCTTGGTAAAAAGCATTCCCGGTGCCATGAATCGATCAAACTGTCTTCGCTTCGGCAACTGCGAAAAATAATAGTAGATCGGGGTAGACCGTCAGTTTAGGTACGGATGCAAGTGATGATGTTGTCTTTTCGGGGAACCAGAGACAACCACACATATGTAAAATGGAGCAAGCGGGAGGATTCTGGATTATCTAGGTCGATCTGATATACGCGAATCCGCATCGAGCGGGAAACGCAGCGACGGCCAATGCGCCGGGCAATCCAACGTAAATATGAATACATGATCATTCCGCGGAAATTTAGAGAGACTGCGATGCAGTACAATAAGAACTCGTGGTAAGCCCTAAAATAGATATGGATCCCCGAAGACCGTGACGAGCCTCATCGCTTACCAAGCGGAGATGATTCAAAAAGCACCCTGTTCACGTAATCAACCCTATGAGTAAAATGATGACAAATACACCAGATTCATCAATTTCTGTCTACTCGGTCCGGCATTGTCATCTTGTCGCGACAACGACCACAAAGAGAAATTGAACATAGAACTTTCTAGAAAATCAAGGTTATGTCCTTTCATGATATGCCGAAACGCATGGTGAGTGGATGTTTTTTTAGCATCGTTCTCATGGACATCATGTATACAGGGTGCAATGTTTACTGGAGTGCTGTTGGTAGCTGGAGTGACTTTTTACGTTGCGAAGCGCAATATTGCAGGAAAGAGGAGGCAGGATTTGGATGAGTACCGAGCTTGTATGTCCCTTCAATATTTCAATTACTCAAGCGATATGTTCTCATCGCGACCTTCTCAGCTTCATTACAGAATGTTCCTGCACCGATTCAAGGAACAAAATGTGATTAGTACCTCTCTGACTTTGTTGTCAACCCCACCTAAGGTCACATATTCACTGCACATGACGTGACGTGTCGTGTTCTCCTGGAGTCTCAGATCACTTCATGCGCTGCGTCATCATTTTTGCATCTGTGCTGGGAAGTCGTTTTTCAAATGCAACGGGCGCTGAGACATTTCCCGTATAAGAATTACTTCGATGAACTTTCGTGAGAAAGTTTCCCCAAGGCCTCCTCTTTGAAGTCCTTATCTACACTTGCCATGGCATACACTCCTAGGGGACCTGCACTCAGAGTACCATCGTTGACCGCTGGCCAGGTTTGTTAGGTCAAAATATTACTTGGGAGTATTGTTATCAAAATCGTTTGATAGACTGTTCTGTTTGGGGGTTCCATCGTCGCGGCCAGCCTCGGCGGTTTTTACTGGAATCTTCACCGCATTCAAAGAAAGAAAGCCGAACGAGGTGATCTTCCACACTGTATGTTTTTCAACATCATCCCATCGTTCTACCAAAGTCTCACGACCTATTATCGCAACCAGATGAATATCTCCTAGCCCACGTTGCTTCCCGTGGCCTCGCAAATCCTGTTCCAGGTGCTGCCGAGCTTCCTCTCTCACGTTATCAGTCTCGCGGGAGTGCTATCCCCCCTCCTCTCAAGGAACACTACAGTGGCCACTCAACGATTTCAAACTTCCAACCTTCCGCCAAATCGGATGGCGTTCGTGGAAGGCTAGAGCAGCCGACCCCTCAGCGCGCGAAGGCACCGGGCAGCTCGGTCGCATACACGAAGAGCCCAGATTATGTGAATAGCTATGAGAAGGTTGCAGCTCACAAGCTGAAGAACACGCTTCCTACGGTCGAGAAGACTGACTTCCCGGAGGTGCTTGGAGCGTCTCCTTGAGGAAGAGACAAAGAAGGTTCGAACTCAAATCATGATGCATGTTGTACGAAATTTCTTCCGGCAATCGAAAAGCCACTTGTATTCCTATCTGTTTTTCTGTCGCAGTAATACATCAAACTGTATCTGTGTATGTAATAGCCTTGAGCAAGCCTTCAGAAGCCTTGCATGCGGCCGTGGATAAACCTGTGTCCCTGCACTTTCCGAGGTCGTCATAGATTTGATCTGAGCTGAAATTTTCTATCTTTAAGCTCTGAAGCATGAAAGATGCCCCTTGAATTGACAGCCATGAAATAAACTTTGGTAGTGCGTGCCCCGCTTCCGAGGGCGTGGCGCAGGCCTACATTACATGTACTTGGACGGTATTCGATACTCCTCAGCAGGAATCATCTTGAGGTCATAAATTCTACAGAACTCGAGAAATACATGAATGGAGTCGAATAGAGGTGCACAGTATGCTCGACAAGCGAGACAAGTTGCAATCGACGCTTGAGTTACTTTGTCGAGGTTTACGAGCTAGAAGGACAGCCTGTGCGCGATCGCATGGAAACCTGCCAATTAATATAGAAGACAGCATTCACTTAAGGTAGAGAGATCAAGGAATGAAAGGCGAGAGATACGAGGAGGAGCTGGTTGCCGTTGGGTCCAGCCCGAAAAGGGGTGAGAAGATTGTTTTTGTTGCCTTCGACGTTCACAACTTTGGCTCTTGTCATGATGCTGCGAAACTTCGCGCAATGCACACTCGCTTCTGCCCGCCGCTTGCTTGTTGCTAGGCGTACATTTTCGGTCACATCCCACCGCCGCGGTGATCCATGGGTGCTCCCCAACAGCCCAGAGCACCTCGCTCAGACCGCCATGGAGGACATATCCCCGACTCCGCTGCCTAGACCAAATGAATCTGTTGATACCCTTCGCGCACGACTCGTGTACCAGTCGCGCAAGCGGGGGACATTGGAGAGCGATCTTTTGCTAAGTACCTTCGCGAAGGATAACCTGAGTGCAATGAGTGAAGCGGAGATGCGAGAGTACGACAGGGTAAGTCTTTTCGTCAGTATCTCGGCTGGCGGAAGGCTGACGGATATGAACGTGGGTTTAGCTACTAGATGAGGCAGACTGGGATATCTATTACTGGGCCACGGGCAAGCGGACACCCCCGGAACGATGGTCGAACTCAGAAATTCTGAAACGGCTAACGCTACATGCTAAAAATGAGGGCAAGGTTGTGCGTAAGATGCCCGAATTGTAATGTGTACTACGGTACAATACATCGACGCTTTAGAATATATGTCCTTCACTCAAACACGACACAAATGAAGAAGGCGCTTAGCTTTCAGGGAGGCGTGCCCATTGTTCGATGAGCTTCCCGAGATTGGGACTACCTAGACCTGATCATGACTCGTGGCACCCATTCGGGTCGTTCAAAGTGGTACTGTACCTACCCGTAGCGGTCCCATCCTTTGTCGCTTGAGTCGTCTTCATGTCAATATATCTCGAGAAACTGAACCAACAATCGTCAACTCACGCTCTAAACCCTCCACCACGTCCACCTTGTGCTATAAGAATGGGTGCGGTATCTCATTTAATAAAGAATCGTGGCTTACATCCTCTGCATCCTTGGCTAGTTCCATTTGTAATACCATTGAAGGCTCCCGCAAAAGCAGACGAGTAGATCTACAAATTGATAATTCCGAATTGTCAGCCGCTCACTTCCAAAAGCGAAAAAATGGGGTGCTAAACGCTGGGTTGACGAAACCAACGGGGTTCTTACCAGCAGCGAGTCGGGCATCATTGACAAGGGTAATAATGGAAGCGACAGAACCAGATGTGCCACTATTGACAATGTCCGAACCATTATCGACACTCAAAAACGAGTTTCTATCCACAACACCACCCCAAATCAGCAAGCCTAGATTCAAGTGAGTGCAAAGAAAACTTCTCGTACGCATTTACACTCAAGTTCGGATATGCACGCTGAACACGTTCACTCTAGAATGAAAGTCTTCTTCTAGAAACAATAGACGTACCCCTGTATTATTGAACAAGTTCAACTTAGCTGAGCCCGGCAATGTATGCCTCAACCGCACGCTTTTGGTACGCGGAGGCTAAAAAAAAACGATTGCTAAACCCATCTCCTCTAGATTCGAAGAAACCAGGAATGATCTCTTGATTTCAGACTTCTGCACTAGAGACAGCTTCCGTTCCGGATATGACCTGCGTCCCCGACCGCCGTGACCCACGGACAAGATGCAGGCCATGACGGATTGATGTGCGTAGCGTTCGGGTTCATAGATCCTTTGAGAAGCACAAGAAGGGAATATTAGGTTCAACACCCAAAAGTGTCAACTTCGCCGCACGAGAAGTCCGATTCCCGAGAGAATAGGCAACCGAGATGGAGGGAGGTAGAAGATGGATAGTACTCACCATTCTCGTCGAGGCAGTATCCGCTTTGTGCTCCACTGACACCAGTATTCCTGGCCGAGTAGAGGAAGGTGGCTTCGCAAACTCGGCGCACTGGCGTTCCAAGTAGAACTGCGCGAAGCGGCACTCGTGGTCGGCCTGCGAGTTAGACACGACGTAAGGAGCTGTCACGGTCCCATAGGTATGGTCGTTAAAACCACCCGGGAGGGGTTTTAGAGGTGTTGGGTCATAAGTGAGGCCGTCCCAGAGGTACAATAAGACCCGTCGACTGCGTCCAGCCATTCATTCGCCGTCCGAAACTCGGCTGTTGAAGTGCTTAGTTAGAGAGCAGCCATCTTGCGACGACGAATCAAGAAGGGAACATACGTATTTGAGAGTTTCCAATTTGTAAAAGCTGGACAGACTGGGATCCTACAAAAGTCATAGCATACTGAAGAATCCAGCCCAATTCGCTTCCACCAATATTGGCATCTTGATCCAGATTTCTTGTCAAGCGCGCGGCATCGGTGAACAAGGGAGAAAAAGTGAAGCGCATTTCCGTCGATAGATACTAACTTTGGAGACTTGTCGACCAGCGTCGGAGAGTAGTTCCGACAAAAAGCATCGAGATCAGATTATAAATATATGTTGGAATAGTAATTAACCAGAGAACTCAGAACAGGTTCGGGGAAAGCTACAGAAGTAAGACCAAGGCCCACATTCCTCAGACTGTTGCGGTCTGTGACTTGAGGAACGTAGGTCATATTGTATAGGGACTTCAGGCATCCTGAGTTACCACTGTATCGTATTCAGTGGGATCTCGAAACTCCCTCTTTGCATGGTACGTTCTCGGAGTAGATGCGTATGACCGTCGGTTTTGGATATTGCCAGTAATTTCTATGTTTACCGTGGGAGTAATAATGAAATCGATACGGCCTGAGACCCTTTGAGGAAGTGGATAAGAGTTGCATGCTAGGAAAGTCTACAATGAGTGACGACAACAAAGACAGGTCGCAAGATTTTTTTATCGATGTACTCTTCATCCCCGCTATCTCGTCGAAAGACATGGTTACTCGCATTCAGAGGCCGTTCGACCTCTCTTGCGGTAGCATCTCGGAATCCAAACCACTGCTCATTCATAGCATTGTGTATCCTTCCTGCTTCGACACCTGAGGCCTTGAACCACTCGCGCACAGACTGTTACAGCCAGAAGAATATCGGGAGGGAGACTCAGGTTACGCCGCTTTAGGGCGATGCGCAAGGCAATAGGGGCAGAGGGGGAGAGTCAACGCATGTGAAGCCAGTCTCACTGAGGAAAATGCTTCTCGTTTATAGTATACTCTGTCGGGAGACTCGAAAAACAGCTTGATGCGCCGCAGAAAGAGAACAAGAGGAGATTTACTAGAGGCAACAGGCGGGCATAAATGGATGAATTGTAGACGACTGCTGGTTTGAAATTTATAAGGGAGTCAAAGACATTGCGATGCCTAGTTGACAAGCGACGGAGAAGTGCAAAGATGGACTGCGCTGGCTACGAACAAGTCAATACATTCATCCATATTTTTGGTATCAGTGAATTATCAGTCAGTTCACGTGCTTTCGTACCCTCAGGTAGACGCCCTAAATATTGAGGACATCGACCAGATCATTCCATGGACCTAAAGAAACCGGTATTCCTTTATGCAGGTGTCAGAGGTAGATCCAGAAGACTAGAAAGATCATGTCATCAGAGAATGCCGGCTGGTTTGTCGCGAGCACAACCGAGTTCGCGTCATGCCATGTTTTCAGCGCGAGGATGAAATAGAAGCCTTCCGTAATTGATCCTCCACAACATTAGAAGATGGTGCCTTCTTTCTATGAGTGAGCACAGAACAGTGTGATACCGAACAAAACAAAGGCTCGTTCGAGGTTTACCGCCTGACAACTTGCGGAAAACTCTGGTCACAACATGCCCAACAGTGTCCATGTGACACGAATTGAAACGATCAAGATGTCATAGAGCATCGGTGACTTTCTGCTGAAGAGCTTATGGCCGCATTGACCTGCCTAAAGAGCTTTCTCTTCATCATCGCACCAGCATCGCGGACGACCCTTGGCTGGAAGAGCCAGGTCCTATCCGAGAGCATGGAAAGAATGATCAAGTTCTGAATGGGAAAGAGCTGGATAAGGTCATCACCTCTAGAATCAGGTAACTTGAATCACCCAGAGAGGAGAGCGATAGTATAATAGTGAGGTCAAAAAGTCATACAGTACAAGACCCAAACAAGAATTTGAGGCGGGCAACATACGCAGTGGTGTGGCTAATACTCAGCTTCGGGAAGTAGGAAAGAATATACCAGAAGACGACAAAGGAAGCTCTCGTGACTGGCATCTTGGAAGCAAGAGGGGAGGTTGCGAAAAACGATTTAGTGGTCTTCATAATCCAGAATTATAGGACATATATGCAGACTCCCATTCAGCACTTCTAAAATCCGATTCATAATCTATGTTGAAACTGATTCTGTCTGTGTAAATTAAAACGAGACCTTTTTGCAGATCAATACAAGCGTACATGGCCGATAATTTGCACAGCCCTAGGCTCCTATTGAAGTAAACGGAATTAATATATCTTGACCAGATCATGCATGTGGTCGCGAGACACCTTTGGCCGTGGGTTTGAGCCATTAAGGCATTGAAGACAAGACGAATACCTTCTAATGGCTGTAAACATCTACTCGACTGGAACAGGATGTATATCAAACTGGGACTCGGGAGCCTACTCCCTTCCACAGGAATTGCAGGAGCTGGTGAGCGCCGTTATTGGCTCATCGGCACAAGAAGAGATCAAGCGGCGTGTCAATAAATGAAATGAGCCTTCTCGGTACAAAGGCCATACTAGGAGCAAATGGCAAGAATCATTCTGGCGAATGTATTGAAAATGTCTGCAATGTTGTAGACTAAAGTCGCAATAAGATACCTTTGGACCGTTGCTTCTCCTTTATGTAGGCGGCGGCGCCACGAGAGGCTAATTCAGGCTGCGAGCATTTCGATGTCTGTGTTGTGGGCTTTTCTTGACTGATCAATATAATATGTCAGAGCCGATGAGTTGTCGTCACATCTGAATATCAGAAATAATTACAAGCATGTTGTCAAGCAGAGAAGAGAGATACGTACAACTTTGAGATTGACTGTTCAGAGCCCGAAAGAGCTTTTTGGACCACTCTGAGAACACTCGCATATTCTCCTGATTTATCCCTCAAAACTCTCCCGTGCGACATGAGTAAAGTGTTGATCCAGATCAGATCAAATTCGATGTGAGGTGTACTTTCTAAATGTTCTGCAACGAATCGCAGAAGTAGGGGGACATAGATGAAAGGCAGCTGTCGGGCGACCAGCCTTATATCTCCACCTGGAATTGTCTCGTAGACTCGCTGGATCAAGGGCTTCTCGTTGAGACGGAAGGCCATAACCAGTGCTTTGAGATATTCTTGCACCGCCAGGACCTCTAGGACGGACTGTGGCGTGAGGTCGATCGATAGATCGAACGGGTCGAAGGTAACTGAATCATCCAAGGAGTAGATCAAGAGGCCTTCCGTCGACGCCGCAGCCCATGCTCGACCCGTCGGCGAAAACCGGACGCATTTCGTGCGTGCCTCCTGTCTGTAACGTCGTATTGACATGTCGCCAGCACCCCGACTCGCTCCTGGCAAACTGAAGTCCAGTCTGTCCTCGAGATCGCTTTCGTCCCCACGCGTGTCAATAAGATCGGTGTTAATCCCCGCGTCATTGACTTTCCTGCTGTCCAGGAATTCTTCCGTCCCATCAAGTGCAAGATTCTCTGATATTTGGAACTTCTTGACCATTACACCTTCTCCTTCTCGCACGTCATATAGAACCACATATTTGCTGTTTCCACCAGCAATGAGGCAGCCACCGTCGGCAGTATAAGCAAGGCTATTGAAAGCTTTTCCTGATGAGCTGTTAGCAGCAGATACACGGTCATCGGCCTTGCGTCCGCCAGATATATCTTTTCGACAATCCATAACATTCGTTTGCTTGCTCTCCTGGATATTGAAGAATGTAATCTGACCATCTAGAGTAGAAACGGCGAGTTCATTTCCGTCTGGCCGGAAAGCGAGAGCAAGGACATCTGATGTGAGGCTGAGCGGTTCCACAGCACGGGATCGACCGAAGACATCCCATATGCGAATTGTCTTGTCCCATGAACCACTGGCCAACTGATTCGCTCCTGACGGAGAAAAAGCGAGCGAGCACACGGGTCCTTCGTGGCCCGCAAGGACATCGAGAAGTTTCCCAGTCTGGACTGACCATAAGAAGACTTCAAAAGAATCCGTTGAACCAGCAGCGACTACTTCGCCTGAGGGATCGACTGCCAAACAGGAGAACTGTACAGGGGATGGGGAGGTGAAGGTCCGGAAATTGCGATACCGGATGAGATCGTAGGCACGGACGGTTCCATCTAGAGAGGCGGAGAAAAGAACGCTCCCATGTTTCGCAAAGGATACAGCGGAGATCGGGGCACTATGTTCTGAAAAGGTGACAAAACAGAAGCCAGAGTATGTCGACCAGACTTTGACTTTACCATCGTCGCCTCCCGTGGCTATTGTTTGGCCATCAGGGGCGTAGGAGAGGGTGTTCATGTCGTAGTAATGGCCTTGTTGTTTCAGCACATAGGATTCTGATTGCCATTCCCAGACGAGGAGTTGACCCAGCTTCTTGGCACCAAAGGCAAGCCATTCTCCTGAAGGATTAATTGCGACCGAAGAAATTTTTTCTTGAGAAATGCTCAGTGTGTGTATGTTGGAAAACGTAGGCATCTCCCAAAGACCAAAGATCCCTGTAGAAAAACCGATAACGAGGAGATTTGAGGCCGGGTGGAATGTCGTACAGACGACTTTCGTGTTGGGCTGGTTGAAGTAATTTCGCTTGTAGACACCCCATCGGGTATTGGCAATGCGGTTGCCGAGGCTACTTCCACCTGAGGTAGAGGGTATGGGCTCATCATTATCCGAATCCTTTTCGGATTCCTTTTCTTTCCATGTAAACACTGCCCCGTCTCGACTGACAGTGTAAATCTAGGAGAATTTAGTGCAAAAAACCAGCACGAAAAGGTGAACCTACACTGGTTCCATCTTGCGAGAAATATGCTGAGAGAACCGCATCTTTATGTCCAGCAAATGTTTTCGGTCTAAAGCCATCTAGGGGGTCTAAAGTGAAGAGTCGGGCAGTCATGTCGCGAGAGGTGGTGAGAAAACATCTGAGTTCAAAGACATCAGATGAGCGTAGTAATATTAGACAATTAACGCACCTTGAGTCTGACGACCATTGAATACTCAATACCTCGTCGTGGTGGCCAGTGTAAGTTCGATGTAATGTGAAGGGCGCGAACTCGCGGACTAGGTGATTGGGGGTCTTCCAGACTTGTACGTGCGAATCGTGTGTTACAGCTATGTATCTTAAAGGAACTGAAATCAGAGTCTGGAAAATCAAAGCGTCAAGGTCCACTGACTTGCCATCAGGTGAGAACTTAAGGTCTTTCACAGGCTTTTTGAAGTTGAAATGATGAAGAACTACCCCACGTCTGAAATTAACCAACAGAGCACGCCCATCTGCAGTTGTTAAGCCAGAAAGTAGAAGTTACTTTGATGATACGCACCTTGATCCACGCTTATTAGTACGTTCGAGTCTGGACTCAGAGCTATCGCAGCAATGTTCTTCCTGTTTTCGAAAGCACAGGTGATAGACTTGTTGCTATCAAATACTCAAAATTCATTCGATGGGCGGTAAAGTGACGACTAACTTTACAAGGTCAAAGACAGAGACACGATTGCCTACTGGGCTCAAAAGCGAGTTTCCATCGGATGTGAAGAGTACATTGCCCTGTCGATAGACGGTTCCGCAGATATTGGAGAACTACGAAAATTTGAGCGTTTTTTTTAGTTCCCTCGACTTCAGAGGCTCACTTTGTAGTTTGCCTTCATTTTTTCAAGTGCAATGCAGATCTATCAGCAAGCTGAGCCACCGTCGAAGCTGCTGGTGAGTCCTCAAGGTACCAGCAATATCCAATATGTCCTGAGTAATTAGGAAGATAGTTGGTTTCGTAAGTCAAGACTAAAGTATCCCCAAAAGGTTTGCCAAAGATCAAGGTTATTTATTCCTTTCCGTCTTGCCAAACAGTTCGCTCACCGTTTGCAGTGCTGAGCGCACACTATTCTCTAAGCTCACCCGCTTGGTTCATTCCTCTCTAGGTCGGTTACTACAATATGACTTCGTCAACTACAGCATCGCAAGCGGACTTGAAGGCACACCAAGTGCCTTTGGGATGGAGAGATTCATGTTCTGCGTGCGTTTTTGTTTAACTCTAGTCACCGCACACGACGTTGAACTACTCGCTTTCTGGAAACCTCTTCTTACAATTCCATGATACAATTTCATCAAAATGCGAGATAGTCTTCTCTTACCGCTCAATGTATGTCGCAAACAACACTTCTACGTGCCATGGGAATGTGATCACGAACGCCATACATACGAGAAGTGAGTATGATGAGATGTAATCAAAAGTGCCTCAAAACTGATCAGTTCTACTTTACAGGTGCCAGTATGATGAGTACGTATATACATTATCTTATTGTCGGGTGTGCTCGGAGTTAACTCCTACCTCCAGCTATGTCCGTCGAATGAAGGAGCTATCGAAACAGAAAAAAGCTGCAGCAGAAGAGGCAGAATAGATGTTTTCAGAAATTCATTTTACAATTCATGCCCGATCCTGGCTTGTTCCTTAACATGAGGTGTAGACCATCCAAAATGGCATTCCTACCTGCGAGGCCGGATTACGATGACTTCGTACCCAATTTTTGCCTGTCTCTGGCAAGTCCTCGAAACCAATATAAAGATAAACATTTCAATCTTCGGTTATCCCACCCCATTCTTCCTCCTGCTTCACGGGTCGCTTTTGTTTCCTTTTGCGAGCTATCAAATTGTTCCCTGCGTCCTCCTTCTTTAGGCCCAGCATCGTTTCGTGGTCTAACACAGTGAGTCAATTGGGGAAAGCATATTCTGATTCCATAACTCACTCGCTCCGGCAATGAGATCGTCAACGATTGGTCGACTCCCAGAAGTAATATACTTCGCAGATATCCCCCGCGCGATGAGTGGTTGAGAAAGAAGATACCTGAGTTCAGCTTTGAGTGCGGCATTTTTGGCATCCTTTGCTTTCCGCTTCTGATTTGAAGGCTTTTCTTTGTCGTCACTTTCCGAAAGGTGTCAGAAATGCTTTTGAATGACGCGAGAAGAGACCTGTACCTGAGGTAGTCTGAATCTAGTTCAATCTCCATAGCTGCCGCCGTCTCCTTCATCCAATTCCTGTCATGATTCGCTTTTTTGATTTTATGATGACTTGTCTCAATCTTCCGGGCGAGCTGAACGCGATATTTGAGTTTGTCCAACATGCTGAGTTCCACTGGAATCTCCTGGATTTCATCTTCCTCTGGATTGTAGAATATGTGTCAGGAGAGAAAAGAAAGTGTGGAACGACTTACGACGCCCCAAATTTCCGAGTAAAGCCCTTACGACTCGCTTCTCATCGGGGGCACACATCAACAAACTGAAGCCTTTTCTCATAGCACGCGCCGTCCGACCGTTTCGGTGTACGTATGCATCTGCCGACCGCGGTATTTGATAATGTATTACATGGTCAACGGCAGGGATATCGAGACCACGAGCGGCGATATCAGTCGCAAGTAAAACAGAATTCGGGGTATTGGCGAATCTAGAATGAATACGGGTCAGTGAGCATGGAATCGAAAGAAGCTGGAAATATGCCCAGCAAACTCACCTGTCAAGGTTCTTGAGCCTCTGGCGTTGTTCTAGCTGGGAATGCAAAGGAAAAGTTTTGATATTGAGTAGTTCCATCAATGGCATGAGTCGTCGTATCCCGTCAATAGAAGAGAGGAAAACCAGGGATTTTCCAGAATGTCGAAGGAGGAAGTAATAAAAATAGACGTCCTGGAGCGTAAAACCGGTTAGACTAAGCTCTCATGACTGGATGCCAACTAACCTTATCAGCAGAAAGACACTCGATCTTACTCTCCTGGAGCGTGGACACAACGCCACCGGTAGGACTAAGGTCGATAACCTGAGGATCTGAATCTCGAAAATCCAAGCGTAGTAGGAGATCATCTGTAGATAGGGAGCTGAATGAGATTCGCATAGCGAAAGGAGATAATGTCAATAACTTACCCAACGTCGATGCGGGCTTGTCATCGCGTTTTTTATACTTTCCTGCGCTCTTCGGGCGAGATCGTCTCTTCACATCGTTCTGAAGGTCCTTGCTCAGTGTGGCTGAGAATATGAACGTCTGAAGGTCATCTTTAACCAATTCTCGTGAGTCATTCTTCCCTTCGGATAGCTCATCTACTGGAATCTCGATCTGATCATCTCTATACATCTCATTAGGCTGTCGCTCTGAAAGGCAATAATTCGGGACGAACTTGTCTTCACGGAGTGTTAAACGAAGGATGTTCTCTAGCTCAGCAAAGTGTCCGGTCTCAATCATTCGATCCGCCTCATCAAGCACTAAGAAACGCAAGGTTTTGATTTCCCTTGACAGAACATCATCCTAGGTCAAAGGTCAAGAACTGCGACGAAGCGTGAGGTGCGTTAACATACATCTTCCATGATATCCCAAAGCCGACCAGGTGTCGCAACTAGAACATCTACTCCACGGTCAAGTATGCGGCGCTGCTTCTGGGCGGACATGCCACCAACGATAGCAGCAACACTGACGTGTGGAGGAGACTTGCCGGTCGCAGGTGCCAGTGGTCCCTTCTTGACACTACTCTTTCCTTTGGCTTTCTCTGTCAGCCTTCCGTCCTGGACATCAGGCTCTCCGGATAAAGACGTTTTCGTATCAATAGAATTAAGACACGCGCTGAGATGCGAAGACACCTGTAGCGCCAATTCACGTGTTGGAGCTAGGATAAGGGCTCGGACTCGTCGTTTTGTACCAGCCTTTGGCCGCGGTTGTGCTAGCAAATAATGAAGGATAGGAAGTCCGTATGCAAGAGTTTTACCGGAACCCTGTGTTTGAGGAATGTTATGACGCTTTTGGAAGGCAAAGGGAGTGAAACACACGGTTTGTGCAATACCAACTACATCTCTGTCGGCAAGGGCAACCGGTAAAGACGCGGCTTGTATGGGTGTGGGCGATATGAAGTCCGTCGAGTATAGATATTTCAAAAGCCGCGGATGCAAGGAAAACTTGTGCCAATCCGGCAACAATTGCATCGCTGCAAGAACGAACAGTCATTGTAGGAGAGCGTAAGAAAGAAAATACCACCTACAGTCAAAGGTTTCCGCGGTATCCTCAGCCGGTGACCCCTCGACAGGCTCAAGATTTGCTTCTTGAGCATCGTCATCGGCATCGACGGTCGTTATTAATTCACTAGACTTGTTTGAATCCTCGTCACCTTCAAGCACCTAGGTGAGGTCAGTACCTAGAGCACAGGAAGCAAATGTAAATCCAGACATACCGCGAATTTGATCACTCTTCCACCCTCTTCATAGATCACGTCTACACCTTCGATCTCCTCGAGCTCAAGAATACCATCGTCTCCATCAACCCCTGCCTCTTGGGGGCGCGTAACTTTTTTCCATGACAATTCATCAAGAGTGTGATGTTGTCTTTTGATCTTTTTCCTAGTAGAAGAAGGCTTGTCTTGTATTTTACGCTTCGCTGCACTTTTCGTCGAAATAACAGCGGGAGCCATGATGGTCCATCAATTTATGGTTAACGAAAGAATCCAAAATTTGGCGGCAAATAAATTGAAAGCCGCATGATGCAGTATTTATGACGTGAAATCGAAAAATCAATTCGACTTTATAATGTAAAATCTTGCAAAATTTGAAGAGAACAGATGACATTTTGTGTCCGTCGATTTCTCCGGAAGACAGAGGACATGAATAAAAAGGGTACTAAGTATGAGAAACACTAGCGAATTAGGTAGCTCTGAAGCACGGACAGTCCACAGAAAGCTGCACACATGACGAATCCAAAGGGATAACCCGACGGATTATCTCGTACGCTTGATGACCACAACTATCCCTCAATTCAGTTTTTGATGGATAGCTAACTTATATGAACTCACATATCCACCAATGATAGGTCCGAAACAACGGGCAAGACTGACGATGCTCTGCGCAATGCCGTTTGCGTATCCGACGGCACTGGGTGGTGTCACTGCATCAATATCAGCGACTGGGGCGCACATGAGGTATTTGGTGATTTACTATAATTGAGAAGGATAGATATTGCAGTGTACCCAAAGGTTATCCCGCAAAATCGTATAGCTCTAATGGATATGAGACACGATCAACCAAACCTGTTCACCACTAAAAAAAAACAGAAAAGGACTAACGTACTAACAGCCAGCGCTGAAGACGGATACATATCAGTAGGAGGAGACATATGCAGTGGAAGGGGAGCCTACCTGTCATGACGAGGAAGTTGCCGTCATCCTCCGCGCTGGCGAACGCACGATAGAGGATAACAGTCAGATAGGCTGGTATGAAGAGGAGAGATCCGATTCGATACATAGCCAGATGTGAGAATCGGCCTCTCGGAGGACTTGAAAGCTACCGTCAAGAAGACGTCAGATCTTCAATGAACAGACCACATACCCGATATTTCTGCAGATTTGTGAATTAGTCAACTGGTCACCATAGAGATTGGAACAGAACTGACGGGTAAAGATAGAATTGATACGCAATCTGAGCAAGGCACATCAATGCGACTTGAGTCCCGTGTCAGAGGATTGAACGATGATGGAACCAATGACTTACTCAATTGCGCAAAGTTTCCGGCATTGAGATTCAGGCCCCCTGACTCGTAGGCCCTAACGATCAAACAGTCAGTCGTGTGAAGAACTCACCAATAATAGCCGGGTCATCATACTCACGAAACGAGGTACGACATAAAGACCTGGTCGTGGGTGGTCGTATGTAGCGCCAACATCCCATACTGGATAATGATCATGAGAGGCAGCTGAGAAGCCAAAGATGGCTGCTTCTCGACGAGGGACTCGAGATCATTTTCGGCAGCCGTGCGTCGAGACTCTGATATTGCGTCGAGGAGATCGCCAGAGGCCGGTAGTTCACCATCACTCCTAGCCAATAGTTGTTGGGCCTCTAACACAGCAGACGGCGTCTTCACACCGGGATGAGTAAAAATGCTGGGTGTAGCATTTGAAAAACGACGTGACGTGAGTGTGCCGTACTGAGAGATAGACGGGCGAGATGCTCGGCGTATGGTGCTAAAAGAGTCCCGCGGCCTAATGGATGCCGCATTTGATTGCCCGTGAGAACTACGATGTGGACTTGTGGCGTTGTGAGTAGGGGTGCTGATTCTGGCGCCCAACTCGTCTCTGACCGCATCATCGGTTTCATTGTCTTCTTCCAGGACCTGTTCAGAATCTTCTTCACCCTCCGAATCGCTCATAAACGGGTCCTCATTATCAACATTCATGGCAGCGGCAACCCATAAATCGGCTATGTTTGTGACAGCATTCTCGTTTGCCATCAGCAACCTTTGTGCAAAATTTAAATCGGAAGTCTCGGTCGCGTCCCGAATACTGTCCATATTGCTGCCGCGCCGACGTCGAAGGGTGCTTGCCATGCTACTCTTCCTAGCACCGAAAGCAGCAAAACTATTGCGGTAGCTGCCATTGTAACCATAAGCAGACCCATTGACACGACTTGTCCGGGAGAAAGTTCTTGTCCTCTCCAAGCGTGTTCCAGAAGGCGAGAGTGGGACCACGGGAGCTGGCTTAGGCGAGCTCAAAGACGTCCGTTGAGCATCATGTGCTCGTTCTGAAAAATACCCGGAAAGCCTTTGTGAAACTTTTTTCTTTAGTGTGCCGACAAAACTCGGTTGCTCATGGACAGGACTTGGCGGGACAGATTCCTCCTCGGGTATCGGAGGATGTGCGTCGATCTTTTCGGGACCCAGACGAATCGTTCCTTCTCGAGGCCCACCGTCGCGGCCGAGGAAGCACGATAGGACAGAACCTGATCTGCGTTAGATATGAAACGCTGTTTAGAGTAAAAAAAGCTTACCAATAAACGTAACCAGAGCAGCCAAAGCGCAAGGCAAAAGATAAGGATATGTTATGAAGAAATGGAAATTTCCAAATACATGGGGCCACTTCTCGGCGGGATGTTCAACTGTAATCGAGATGAGTTCAGAACGCGATATATAAAGCCCAAAACTTACAAGTTCCTCCAATGATCGCTCCGGAAACACCGCCCATTCCCCAGCTGAATCTTTATATCAAGGGCTCAAATTGTGCGTACTTAACATACAAATTTTGAAGCTCACCCTAGGATGGCATACGCCCTTCCCTCGTTACTTGGATCTGTGATAAAACTCACACAACCACGAGCGACACCAACAGCACCCGCGAATATCCCTTGCAAAAGACGGATGCAAATGGCTTGTCGTAGTGTCGTCGCCGTGCCAAAGATAAAACAAGTAATGGCGCTTCCCAGTAGCGATATAATGAGGACACAACGTCGACCATGTTTCTCCGCAATGGTAGCCTGTAAACAAGTTAGATTAGGGAGCCAGAGCAAGCATTGAAAAGTACCCATAGCAAGGACGTCACGAACTGTGTTAGAAAGAACGTTGATACTGCAAGGTATGAGCAAAGGTCAGCCCTTTGTTAGACATTATATTCACCTAGTACTCCTGTCCAAAATGCAACAGTAGATTCGTCGGCGCGCTCATCAAATTCATCGAATCCTACGCATATCATCGGCTAGGACTCAGCGCAAATAATTGCAAGGACATACCTTTCACCATGAAGAGTAGGAAGGGTGTAGATACGTTGGCGCACAAGAACTCGCCGAGCATAGTCTACAGTAACCGAATGAGAATTTGCAGTACGATAGACACAATGGATCGCTCACAATAGATAACACAATCATAGAAACAATCGGCAGGGGGGTTGCATATACTTCGGCAGACGACTGGCGCACCGATGGTATTGGTGCTCGTTCGGACGAAAATGATTGGCTTCTGCCATACTCGTGCTGTATTAACTCATTCATTTGGGAGGAAATACTTGGGCGATGCTTGCTACCAAGCGACAATCGACTCCAGACTCTGCGTAATAGTGGTGAGTCGTGTACTGCATCTTGAGTGTCTTCCACTGTATCTTGTACGCCAAAGGTCCTTATCGGAGCAGTGTGCCTATCAGGTCGGGAGGCGCTCATCCTGGCCCACCGACGAAGAGAAAGAAGTAGACGAGCGGGTCAACTTCACTATAGCAGTGATGACAGCTTGGGATGGACTGCGGGCCGGGCGCTTGTTGGCTGTTTGTCCACAACTGTCCGACAAAGTGAACCTTCCTCAGAACTCGGCTTGTCGCTACTGGCGCGACGCAGAGGACAGTGGAATGATGATAGGTTCTAAGTTGATACCGGTGAGCTCAGGTGGATTTTCAGCAAGCCAATGATCGATTGGTGATTGCCATAAGTATGCATTGCATTTTGCCGTAAGGCCATAGGCCTTAGGCCTTATCGTCCAGTCAGCTTAAGTCGCTTATCGAGTGTTCAAATGGATACGTATACAGGTCATACTTGGACACATAATTGTCTGCTTGCTGATAAACTTATCTTCCCCTCAAGCTTGACTCTTTGAAAGCTCTTCGATCGTTCACATTGTTCATCTAAGGCCTCCCCGAGCAGGGTGCTGACCGGGGCCAGTCCACGATTGCTGAAATCACAGATCTGTCTCTGCCTTGCAGCTACGCGAGCGCACAGCATGCGGAAATTGCGCCTTGATAGCTTGTGTCCGCTGTGTCGACAAAGCTGCCTGTCAATAATCTCAGGGTATTGGGCGAATAGGACTCTTTAGGTGAAGCTTACTGCCTATGGTTCTCAACATTTCGTTGAGTCAGAGTAGCAGGTCCGCATCACTGTTCCTCGCGGTTCACAAGCTTGGCCTCGTCGAATCCATATCCTGAAACTCTGACACCATATAACCTGTATGCAATTCCCGCAACTTCTTCCCTTGCTAGAGTATCTTCCGTGTAGCCGTCGGTCGTCTTATTGCTCCGCAACACCCGAAGCCGGAAGTGGCATCTCTGACCTCCGCTAAGCTAGGATCCATCGACGTCCATAGGATACCCTACTGTCCCTCTCACCATCGCCATTGTTCCCCTGTTACGCAGTATGACTAGACTACAAGGCTGATTTGACACGTGTGTCACTCCTGCTTACCGCAAATAGTGGTCGGCTTGAATTTGGTGACGTAGAATGGATGGGCTTGCTCTTTTTGGCACTCAGAATCGGAGTCCTTGTGGAAGGTTCCTGGAAACATGAGAACGTTACATATTGTATGTCAATTGTATCGTCGCATCCTTGTGGGATACTGTCAATGGAAAATAAAGGAATTGACCATATGGTCATACATCCGCTCACATCCCTAGTCGTCGCATTTTCTTGCCTCCCTCTGGTGCTGTCAGATCGATGCTTCTGCCCGACGTCTATCCACCCCCATTAGAATCCTATACTTTTCATGATTGAGGGGAACACTCGCAAGAATGCTGTGTCCAATGCTGATGTGATCGAAGGTGCCACCAACTTTTACAGGGTCCTCTAAAGTGTTCGTATGATCCGGAATCGATCATGACGCCTATCATGCATTCTCAAGATTGCGCTCGATAGTTATGTACTTATTATGCTTGGGAGTACAATCGAAAATCGGAGTTGATTCTCGAGTCCAAGTACCCTGGATCTCTGATTTGATGGTCGAATTTGGAGCATTGTCTTTACCGAGATACGAAGCTAAAAAGTTTGTGAATACCTTGCGCCCTTCCGCCATACTACAGAGACTTCCCGAGCAATGGCGGTAAGTAGGCGTGATTGCTGCGGAATCGTCGACGAAGATTAATTGAATATTCGCTAAGCCGCGCAGACGCGAAAGGGAAGTTCTTTCTTTACTTACCGGCCCATTGGTCAAACACAGACATTTAGTAAGCGGATTTCGTACACCGCGATATATCTTTCATCATCAATATCTTGCTTTGTCAAACAATCGCGACGCGACATTAAGCCGAGAAGACCGTCACCTTGATTTCACCTATTACGATTACACTGCCCTCGAAGAACTTGGAGTGCAGGCTCAATGGAAGAAAAGTGAAACATGTCAATGTTCTTAACGCGTTTCGCATGGGCTAGGATAGTTTTAGGGCGGTTCACAGGGTCCTGTCACCACTCCGATATATACATTGTTCAGAGAAAAAGCGCCGCATCGCCACCGGACATTATGGATATGTATATATTTGTATATATGTAATGTTTCTCATAACTATCGCCACGTGGCACCAAATATACAACCGAGTATTATCAACAACTCGCTCAGTGCTCACTCCGAGTATCGGCGTAATATCAATGGCTACCGATGCTGTGTCTTTGTCTACCGTCTGTTCGCCAGAACCTATCATTCGGTGCCGTAGATTGAACTGAGACGCTCTCCTTACAATGCTCAGATCAGATCACGCCAGTTCGCCTTCCCAATCCTTGTCAGTTCTGGCGGACCTCTCACCAGCTAGGAGTCGCAGATCGTAGACGTGAAAGGGAGGACATTCCATTTTTGGGGATAAGCATTTTCGTAGGCTATCACCAATCCCTGGTTTTTCTTGTAAATATCGGCCAGTAAGTATGCAATTAGGCGCAAACGGAACTCCAAGTGGCGGGCTCCAAAGCGAGCAGATCTCATAAATCTTGCGATCTCGCAGGTGCATCTATCCTAGTCGGTTTGGAAATCGTTCCAAAATCTAAAATTCCGTCCAGACAGACTTTAAACGAAGCCGGATGGGGCAGTATCCCGACGGGCGTGCTGAATCTGACTCCGC
The DNA here is from genome assembly GCA_017657295.1 of Termitomyces sp. DKA64. Lineage (NCBI taxonomy): Eukaryota > Fungi > Basidiomycota > Agaricomycetes > Agaricales > Lyophyllaceae > Termitomyces > Termitomyces sp. DKA64. The sequence goes on along the minus strand of JAGGAV010000013.1, from coordinate 39,944 downwards.
ATCCGTGCCTTCCTTCACTCTTGAAGTATGTAGCAATGGCCCTGGGAGAGAAGCGTGAAACCTTGTTTCCCTGAATGGAGATATTCTGTCCGATTTAGCATTGGGCTGCAATGCTCTATGCGATCTTATAAAAGGTGCGACCGACACACCTGCTTTCCTTCACTCCTTTTCGTCCTCACTTAGTACTCTACTTGCATTCCTCCAAGTTCTCTTCGCCCTTTGTTCTTAATCTTCGCTTTCGCTGCTACCGTCAATATGTCAGCCTCTACGAGCCAACTACTACCTTCTGCCCCCGCGACCAAGATCATCCTACCCGATCTCGTTGCACACTGTAACTTCAAACTTCGTTACAACCGTCATCGCAAGCAAATAACCCGCGAGACGAAGCGGTGGCTGTTCAAGGGAGGTAATTTAAATCGGAAGAAGCGTGATGCTTTCCATGGTCTTAAGGCTGGGCTCCTCACGGCTATGACTTACCCGGACGCTGCATATCCTCAGCTCAGAGTGTGTAATGATTTCCTTACATACCTCTTTCACCTCGACAACCTCTCGGATGATATGGACAACCGCGGGACGCGTTCGACTGCCGATGTTGTGTTGAACTCTCTTTACCACCCTCACACGTATCGTGGCCCGGAGCGAGTTGGGAAGATGACACGAGAGTACGCGTTTCCGATTTTCTCTGCAGCGAGCTGTTTCGAAGTGGCTAACATTAACCCCTCTTCATAGTTTCTATAAACGGATGATCATCACTGCGTCACCTGGCGCTCAACAACGCTTCATTGAGACATTTGACTTTTTCTTCCAAAGCGTCACCCAACAGGCGACTGACCGCGCGAATGGTGTTATTCCTGATCTCGAGTCGTATATTGCCCTTCGCCGCGATACCTCAGGGTGCAAACCATGTTGGGCTCTTATTGAATGTATGATTACCCCTTTTTTCGCTCCCGTATCTCGGACTGATTTTCCTTGTTCAGACGCGAACAACCTTAACATTCCTGACGAGGTCATGGAGCATCCAATTATCCTGTCACTTGGGGAAGCCGCAAATGATCTTGTTACATGGTCTAACGTATGTCATTCATTTCGTTGTTACATGCTGCAGTCGCGTGGCTGACAATCACATTTTTGTACATAGGATATCTTCTCGTACAACGTGGAACAGTCGAAGGGTGACACGCACAACATGATTCCCGTTGTAATGAATGAAGAGGGCCTCGATCTACAATCAGCTATCGACTTTGTCGGGAACATGTGCAGACAGTCTATCGACCGCTTTGTCGAAGATAGGGTCAACCTACCTTCATGGGGTCCGGAAGTCGATAAGGACGTGGCTGTTTACGTGAATGGGCTTGCGGACTGGATAGTGGGGTCATTACATTGGTCATTCGAATCAGAAAGGTACTTTGGGAAGACTGGGCGGGAGGTTAAAGCGAATCGCGTAGTGAACCTCCTTCCTCGACGTGTCTAAGGAAATGCAAGCCGGTCTCCCCTAAGTAAGCTCCTTTCCTCTTGTTTTCTTGGATACTTTCTGACTCCCGTATGATTCGAAGGTTAATCCTTTCGCTATCGAAAACCCAAGCATGACATACAACCATTAGAGATGGCCGCATCATCTATACACTTGCACTGTATTTTTCTTCCGGATCCACCCTCAACTGTATTTTTACACCTCTTACCCTATCTATTGGATACACATAGATTTCTAGAAGCCCATGCGCCCACATTCCTTTTTGTGCAGGACATTTACTACAGATTTATTAGTTATTTAAATCTTGATTCTTGAATATAGTTCGATTACATACTACTGTCATTACTTTTATAGCGTTGACTTCGCGCATATATATATAGTTAGGTACTTCATTATATACGGTCAATAGAACTGTCCAATCGTTGTGGTAACCCAACAATATCGCCTCCTTGATGATCGTGAACTAGATTGTACAGATCACGACTATAGATATGAGCGATGACATATATTGATGTTCTTTGGTATTTTGTATAACTACCATACGCGGCTTTGTGAATAAATTTGACTCATGATGACTCACATCTTCGGGGAGTAATGATATAGGCAACATATTATTATAACCTTTTACCATGTTTCTCCGATCAGGGGAGATGTGTTAGGCAGTCCAGACAATGCACCCGAACATAAAATTCCTGAACGGTCGCTCAGACATTGCCGATTGTTGATATCCATGTCCGTACACGACAAGCTACATTTCAAGGCATGGATGCTACGGTGTATATGTCATGCATGTATGTACATGATGGAATGTACATTTCTACATGGACGGATGTATGTACATTTCTACATCGATGAATGACAGGCGGAACGAGGCGCCCGCATCGAATCTGACAAGTATCACAGAAGAATTTTGATATCTATTTTTCTGGCCTCGGAGTTCGTGAGTACCATCAAAAAGCTAGTGAAAGTTGTACTAGCCGCAGTGACCACAGACGTAGCATAATCGACATCTGTCTGGATTCTTCAGGTTTCCACCTGTATCAAATGTACACGACCTGTCAAGATGGAAGTTCTACATTCTGTTGATATCCACATAACTCCTAGTATTGATGTCAGCTTGTACCAAACCTCTTTCGTGTCTCGAGCAAGCAGGATCGCTCATACATACATCATTACATTTAAGTCAAGAAGTCAAGAGGGAAGCTTCGTCGGACACGGATCAACGATCCGAGGTACCGCATAGATGATGTTAATAATCAATTGTCGATCATTATGTATGAATCCTCTCGTCAAGGTCTCCTCGGGACGTCTTCGACTTTTGAAAATAATACTTAGAGATGAGTCAAGAATGGTGACACAGGGTAATGACCCTCGACTGCGTTACAGTCTCCGCCCTCGGGAGCCACACTGGCCCGGCCCGCTGAAACAATTCCGCAAATGTCGCTTTACTTCATGGTGTGTACGCGACCTACACTAATGGGGACATCTGTGTCGTGACAGTCTAATATCCACTTGATGTGCGGTGGGACCATCAAAGCAAAAAGGAAAGAACAACAATAAGATGAGTAAAGTATGGCTATAAACCGTTCAGCGTGGATCTTACGCGTGTAACTATCGTGTAAGGCGCAAGTACAGCCCCCCGTCGAGACTGAGTCGGTGATCTCGGCTCACCTATAGGTGACGGTGACGCGCCCGTAAGCTCGGTTTGACTTTGCATCTTACGATGGGGCATCCATATGTATGGCGGTGTGGTGATAAATTCGAGTTTGTATTCTACTAGGCTAGGAGAACGATCACTACACTTGTCACCACACTGCCATCTGGAGAACGCGGACCCTCAAGATATGCGTGTGTATCGTTGGGACGGACAATGCTGTAAGGAGACGCAGTGATGATACCCAGTGTCGACCGGCGACGCCGCGGTGGAGTGTTTCGTGACAGAAACCCGGGCCCCGCTGCTGTGCGTGACAAACTCAAATGAAGAGATCAATGCGCCGCAGGTCAGCCTGAAAACCCTGATTGATATGACTTGTTGAATTAAGCCGCTGGAGAAATCTGAAGCTGAGATAGAATTTTCTTCGAAACAATATTTTCAAAGCAATTGGAGGACCCATTGAGCGCTATGAGAGTGAGTCAGATTGTAGCCCGGATTATGCGGTACGGTATGACCACTAACTTAAACTGTGGCGATCATTTCGTAAAAGGTACGCACTCGGCGCTATGTTGGCGGGATCAGTCTCCACATGATGTTCACTGCCCCATATGTAACGTTGTCCCATATATGTAGATTCACGTAAATTTCTTAGCTCATTCAGATTTCATGTGTATACTGTACTCCTTGAAGGACATTGCAATGGAGGGGTATGTAAGAGCGCATTGACATGGGACCGTATCTTGTTTCAAGGTTCGGCCGAGTAAGTGGAACCGAAAAACAACAAGATTTACCTGGACGAGACCTGTATCTCTTATTCCGGATTGCAACCAACAGTAACACTCAAAGTTGGAGATATTCTTCTATAAATGTGCTCCTATGTAATTGTATATAAACACGAACCCCCATTAATGTTACCTTTTCAAATCGCCGCCTTCTTTCCCGGAGCCTCCCAGAGCTGTTCCCTAACGACCCACGGTCCATCATACCACATCCTCTTCTCAAACACGAAATACTCCGTGACGCGTACGGGTTCGGCAGCGGAGCCACCCTTGACGCATTTGGCGGCCGGGGTATGCAACGGGACGCCCAATTCGGTGTAGATCTCGAGAGACTATTGGATAAATGAGGGTAGATTAGATTCACGATGAATGAGAATTGATATGGAGGGAATGCCATAAGCATAAGTACCGCATGGAGGTGGAGTAGGCAAGAACAATGAACGATACGCAAGAATGGAAGGGAGAAACGAGCAGACGAACTTACCTGTTCAGTATCGATACGAATGAGCGCCTGAACTGTGTTTCTGTTGCCGAATTTGGGAGGGTCAATCGCGAGGTACCCTGGGGCTGCGCGGATGCTCAGCACACGTGCAGGCGTGACTTCTTTATGGAAGTGCCAGAAATATTTACAATCCCGTCTCTGTTTTTTTTTCAGTCGCAAGGCTTGGTCTTTGTATGTGTATGTGGTGAGCTCTCTGATGGTCTGGTCGTCACCTCTGCGAGTGTGTAAAGAGGCGGGGTCAGATTCGGAGCAGTGGGGCGAGGAGAGGAGAGGGGAAAGGGAGAAGGAGTCACCTTGCGAGAGCAGTGTTGAGTTGACAGTAGGTCGAGAGAGCTGACTTGCGTAGAGGTGTCAACCAGGAACTATCCGCTACGGAAGTTGTGGTAGCAAGACGCCACGGCCATCGAAAGATGAGCTTATGCCACCATCGCTCGCCCGATAAGTCAATACCGGGAAGGGAATTGTCCTGTGCAAGCGTTAACATACTGGCAATGGAGTGGTCGGTAAGGCTTTTGAAGGAATCATAAAGAGTGGAAGTGACCTCGTATAGTTCTTCATTGCGTTGCGACAGTTCTCCTTGAACTGCTCGTACATCTCTCGCCATGACGAATAATTAGAACGCTGTGAAAGGCTGATAGAGTGTGGTAGAATGACATCTTTACTTGCGAACGAACGTTAGCATGAAGGTGTTGAATGGTAGCAAAAAAGGAGAGAAGAAGAGGTCATCATCCATACTTTTGGAAGAACGCGTCGGTGTTCCAGCATGGGTCGCAGAACAAAACAGCACGAAGGACACACGTCATGCAGCCAAAAAGAACACGAAAAAAGTCAACATACCAAGGGTTTCCATCGAGTGCCCCCAAACATCTCGTGTAGGATTAGAATGGCTCATAGCCATAACCCTCTCAATTTCTAGCAGCTGCTCTTCCTCGTCCATCTTTTTGATATCTCTCTTCTCCGGAACCTTAGTCTTCAGTCGTCCAGAGCTCCTAAGAACAATGGGGCGTCCAGGTTTCGTCGCAGTTTTTTCTGTAGTCACAGATTTAACAGCTGGCTTTTTGGCTGGAACCTCTGGTTTCTGAGACGCTGCTTTTGATGCTATTGTCACCAAAGCAGGCTTCTTTGGTGTAGGAGCAGCTTTTGCGGCACGAGCCACTACTTTAGGTTTCTGCTTTGTAGCCGTGGCTGCAGCTGCATAGCCACGGATGGCGCGTCGAGAGGGTCCAGCGAGCATGAAGCTAGACCCCTGCTGTAGGCCCAGTGTACCAAAGCATCTGCGGGGAAATAATGCAGCCATACCTCGAAATGTGCTCGCAACAAAGATTTTTTTTTTGGGACATTATTTGTCGTTGTTGCGCTCGGCTAGGATCGGCGAGGTGACGAATGTGCCGGAAGAATTTTCTATTTCCATAGTTTATACCTTGACCACCACCATGCCTGTAAGTTTCCTCGTCGTCTTCATTTTCCTTACTTTCTAACGAGTCTCAAGCGCCAATCCCGCGGTCGTTCTGCTGCTCCTCGTGCTGCTCCCCGTGCTGCTCCCGCCCTTGCCCCCGCGCAGACTCGCTCGGCGCACACCGCAGCCGCCCCCGCAGGCTACGCTACCCCTCACGCCCCTGCTCCTCCTGCGGCTGCTCCTCCCGCTGCTGCTGCTGCTGCTGCACCCACTCAGACGTCTTCTGGCCCTGGCATGCTTGCCCAGATGGCTGCTACTGCCGGCTCAGTCGCTGTTGGATCTACCATCGGCCATGGGCTCTCCAGCATGCTCTTCGGTGGTTCGTCCTCGTCTACTCCGACTGAGGCACCGGCTGCTCCTGTTCAACAACAGCAGCAGAGCTTCAATGGTGCTGCCTGCGACGCTCAGGCTAAGGGTACGTTTGTCACGAACTTCGTTTGATATTTTCCTTATAAATCAATCGAAATATGTATGTAGACTTCACTAGGTGCTTGGAGAAGGCCGATCTTCCCTCTTGCCAGTGGTATCTTGATGCTCTCAAAGCCGTACGTACTTCGTTCCACGATTTGGTACCGTTGCTTATCTGTTTTAACTTTTACAGTGCCAGGCAGCGGCCGCTCCGTACTAAAGATGGGTATGCTAATTTGTGCAACACTTTTGTATTGTAGCAGGGCTAGCTCTTCGATGCGGTTTTGCGATTAGAACACCGATGTAATCCCATTCATCATGTGTCATCTGTCCGATATCAGTAAGAGATAAAGAGAGATTGCCTCCATTCGTATGAGTATCACGTCTATTTGTATATTTCCTCGCACCACCTTTGTGCCCCTTGTCAGCGTTTGGCACAGGAAGGTTTGTGCGTTCTTATCGATAAATGTCAGTTTCAAGCTTCGTGGCAAGAGAATACATCCAACGTACTTCCAATGTGCTCTCTGACATTCAGTATTGCAATCTGCCCCAGCATCAATGAGTTCAAAAACAGTCCGAACGCAGATAAAGACTCACAATGTGCTTTCTTGCACACACTACAAACCAACAACTTCGTATCCCGTTTCCCGCACTTGGCACAAGCGTTCGTCGCAAACTTGACCGTATTCTCCACAGTCGCAACACCCGTCTTATCCACCCTGACCTGTGGCGATGGTAAATCCACCGCCTCCCTCCTCTTAGGCTCCTCCCCACTCGCTGCCTTAACGAGCTCAGCATTAATCTCATCATTTGCAACTATAATCCCCAAATTGTCTTTCACTTCCTGCAGATCATGATAAACATACAGCTCCCACCCCTTCGTCCCAGGCGGTAGCTTTACGAACGCCTCATGCTGGTTCGCAAGCTCGATGCCCTCGCGATACCGCTTTGCAGCTGTAGCGCGGTCCCGCTTGTCCCACGCCAAAAGCCCCAACGTAAGCGCAGCGGTAATCTGCATGCCCTTAAGCAGAATCCTCCCTCGCTCCGTGCGTTCCAACCTCGGATGTCCCTTCGTCGCGCCCGGCCTGAACGAATTCAAGAGCTTATACGCCTCCGGTGAATTCGTTTCTGTAAAATTCATTTTCGGGTCCCGGAAGAACCCAACAAAGTTCCTCCACACCATACCCAGGAGCTCTTGGGGCATATCATCTGGAACATGGGTTCCAGCTGGGAATGGAATCTTTGCAGTCGGGCTTTCGTCTTTGAGGATCTTTTTGATAGATTTTTGGTAGTATTCGAATGCAGAGGCTGTTTTTCCTTGGTAGTAGTGCACTTCGGCGGATTTGAAGAGCGCAAATCCGGTTGACATCGTTGGGAAAATCAGGACAAGGAGAATAAAACGAGAACGAGGATAAACAAAGAACAGGTTCAATATCTAATCTTATCTTGGTGAACTGCTCAATTAGGCCGTACGCCCGCTCATCCACACCCACGTTAACGCGATGCATGAAATGCACACAATCCTCAACAACCCCGGCTGCTTCTACCTGCACCCAAACCATGGCTGAACCCCTTCCTCTACTGAAGATCGCCTTGCTGATTGATGTGGCACGCTTTTTTCCAGCTTAGTTGCCCCACAAGTATACTTATGCACATATATTAGAGTTCTCACATGGCATTTAAACGTGTCGAACCACAATTATTATGAGCTTTCTTTTCCTTCTCTGTGTCTCCGTCCTTGGCTACGTCCACGTCTATGCCAACGCCCGTCAAGAATCCATCTATACATGAGCTTTATTGATTTCGATAGTGTTCACCACGTTTCGGTGCTCTTGGTCTCTATTGCGATGTATATATTGTCCCAACGTCACCCACTTGCGAGCCATCCGGTACCTATACTTGACAAAGCGGTATGTGGCGTGGTAGATTGGGCATTTGGAGAGCAGGCATTTGACGTTGCAGGTGTGAGTTTTTACTTTCAGTGAGTTGGTATTGGTGTGGTCTTGATGAAAGATGGATATACTACGTCGTACATATGGGACTTGGGTTCGGATCGGTATGAGAGTTGCTTTCTTACTTAAAGCTGACAAGGATGCAAATATAGTGCAGGACTAAATGAGTCGTCCGTCGCGGAATCTGCTGCGGTCCGTCCCGATATGTACCCAGATGTTTAGGTCTCTCTCCTACCAAGGCATGTATACTTGTGACCGATCTACGTTGATCAATGACTTGGATATGGTGGATGATATCCATCTAGGTGCACCCCAGGACGCAGATGCCCTCATCACAACTGTCGGAAAAAAATGAACACGCACTTCGACTGATGGTGAGTTACTCTCTTTGTGATCGTGAGCTATCATGATTATGAATGACTACAAAAAAGCATCAAACACTACCGAACTCTCGTCCAATTACGAATTCTGTAATTCTCATCCATCTGCAGATGTACACCTGACAATACTTCCAATGTATGCTCGAATAGAAGGACATCTCGCGGACATACTCGCTCAGAAGGAGGGAGCCACTCCCTCTCACATTATATGTTATCCATGTACGAAGAAGTCTTTCTACTCGTAAAAGTGATTTCGCTGATCAACGTCAACGCAGCGACGTTATGGACGACATGGCGTTCTCCGATGGACTTGAAGCGCTTGCAGCCGGGAAAGACAAGGGCTGGACGGACGTTGTAAGCATCATTATCGAGAGGTTGATTGTTCTTGGAGTGGTCCCGATTTGCAGCTGCACATTGGCGTACCTTTTGTGGGTAGTTTGTCAATTCTTAATACACAGCTCATGATGCTTTAATACTCGGGCAAGTTCCATGGATGGACAAGGGACATTTCGGCTCTAGTTCCCGCCCCTGGGCCAATATATATCTACTGTTACGGGACACCCAGAAGCTGATTCGACCGTAGTTTGTCGGAAAGAAAGTCCAAGCCGACACAATCTGGTGAATTATGTAACGATATCCTTAGCATCGTTGTCAAGCCACGTCTTCCGACTACCTTTTTTTCTATAGCAAAACGACACGGAAGGTGAAATTGAGCTCATGCCGACGCGTCATCCTTGCAGGCTTCGGGGAAGCTATGTCTGCGCTCATCATGTACATCTGCGTAGACCAACTTCGGGAGGAGCTTTCAGCTCATGGGATGTTGAGGTAACCGGAGATGTGTATGTTGTTGATGACGAGCTTGTTGAGGAATCTTGGGTTGTTTTTTGCAGAGTTTTGATGTTGGGAAGTTTGATAAGTCGTACAAGGTGGGTTTGTGAGTTGTTGCTGTGCCATTTTCTGACAAGCGTCACGGCTAATCTATTCGCGTCAATCTCAGGCGTTTGTAGTTGCTTGGATTGTGCTCTCATGTAGTTTCGTGTGAAGAAACTTGTTCTTCATTTGCGATCTTGACGTTTTGAATGTTTCTTTGTCTTCCATAGGTACAGAAATGGATTGGATGATCACTTGTATGAGAGTACGGGTTCTTCACTTTTAAGTTTTGATGTCATGCCTTCGAGAGTTATTCTCGTGTGAGCGCTAGTCTAGGATCTCAACCATCCGGCGGAAAATAAGCGATCATTGTCCCCGATCGCCGTGGGCAACAGAGTGTTGCCGACAAATGATTGTTCAGGGAGGCTTTATTGAGAATAATAGCTAGCTTGAAGGTTGCCAGCAGACCGTATACAACATTTGGTAAAAGTTACCGGGTGTCCGACGGACGCGCTAAAAATGCCAATCAGCCTGCAGCTGCCGTGTGTTGCTGACAGAGACCAACATTCTGGGACTTTCTTCTGCATTCTACCGGTCACGATACACAAGCTGATCTTGTCCCTCTCCCACATCCTGTTCTCTTTGGATTCCCCACCATGTCTCAAGTGCGTGGTTTGCCCTTGTTGAGCGGACCCCCGCCGCATATGGAGTCGGGTGATGCATGCAGGAAATGCAACAAGGAATTCAACATCTTTATAAACAGATCGCGCAAGTGCAACCACTGTGGTGAGCTCCTGAGCTGATCATACGACTCTCCGGCATGTCGATCTTCTGGGTGCTCTAGGTTTCCTGTATTGCAATAACTGTTCCGACTACCAGGCGTTGATGCCACGAGGTGGACATGTGTCGGGTTATGATGCCATTCCGGTCTGTGCGTTCTGCATCGACTTTCTGAATAGTGAGTTGCGAACAGTATGTGAACGCCTTTTGTTGAGAGAAATTACAGTTACTGCCGCTGGCAAGGGGACGTTGAGGACCATGCAATTATCCAAGCTCAAGAAATATTTGGAAGCATACAATATCAAGAGCGGTCGTGTCTTCGAGAAAGATGACTTGATAGAGGTAATTTTGAAGGCGAGGGTATGTCCCAAGCTCTGATTCGTGCACCACCAACCGACCATATGTGCCATAGATGCCTAATGGCTGCCTTTCACCAGAGAACGAAGTGCGTTCATGTCCAATTCCAGAAGAATCTTTGACAACTGGTTGGCATGTCATGTAGGATTACTACAGAAATTATTCTGTTCCAGACAAATCGACATCACATACCCGTTCTACTTTCTTCGGTCGTTCCGCAGGACCCAGCTCAAATCGACCTGCAGCCACGCCACCAGCACGTCCTCCAAGTAACACACGTCCGTATGACTTCCCTCGTCCCGATCTTGAACCCGATCTATCGTTTGAACCGCCCCACGCTCCCTATCCACCTCCACACCACACTCGTCCACCCCACCAGTCTCCTCCATCTGTACCTCCACGACCTCCACACCAACGACCACACCACCATCACCATCAGCAGCACTCTCATCACTCACCTCCACCCCGTCCCCCGCCGCCACCTGAAACGTCTCGTCCGGCAGGATACCCGCAATACCAACGCCCCTCTGCCGCCCGATCGACTGAGAACCTTCACCGCCCTGGCCCGCAACAACCTCGCCCACGCGCAGCATCCGCTGCCCCTCCACCCACGCTTGACCAGCTCCTCGACATGCCCGACGACTCCATCAAATCGCTCTCCATCAGCGCGCTCAAATCTATCCTATTCACAAACCACGTCAACGTTCGTCAGATACTGGAGAAAGGAGATCTAATAGTGAAGGTGAAAGCGCTGATCGAGGACGAACGACGGGATCGGGACAGGCAGCGTGCGTTGCAGGAGGCGGAGGAGCAGGAGGCGATGGAGAGGCAGAGGGTCATGATGGAAGAGCATAGGAGAGGGCAGGAGCAGGAGAGGGAGGGGGAAAAGGCCGAGCAGCAGGGACAGGGACCGGGAAAGGCAGAAACCGGAGCGGCCGCAGAGGGGTCGTGTTCTGTAGGTGAAAGTGTTGCTGCGCAACATCAAGAGATAGAGGGATCCGCTCAGCCTTCAACACATTCGACCGCCCCCGCGCCGCCATCGAAATCACCCCCTAAAACTCGTGGTACTGCCGCGGACTTGGAGCGTACAGGACTTTGTGTAATTTGTCAAGACGAGGAGGCCAATATTGCTATCGTGGATTGCGGGTATGTCATCGTGACCGAAGAATCATTCGCAGCCCTTTTCTGACTATTCTTCCAGTCACCTTGCGATGTGCAGAGGATGCTCCGACCTGATCATGGCGAGCTCAAGAGAATGTCCGCTCTGTCGAACGAGGATCATCACGGAGTCTCGATTGCTTCGCATTTTCAAGACATAGCCGACGACGATGGCATATTGAACTTCGTATGTACCATTTCCTCACATTTCTTCATCGTATTTTGCATCCTGCTTCATGTCATTTGCCTATTTCGTTCCCTCTTCCTGTTATCCAGTTGATGCTATGTTTGACCATTGGAAGTACAATACAATAAATTACTAATATCACAAGATGGAGTTTATAGGTACTACTGCAGTGCTCGAAAATTGGTTAATAGTAAAATACAAGAGGATATAAGATCTCCATTTCAACAAGAGTACACATAAGCCACAAGTATATTCAATAATGAGATCAATGCCCACAAAAGTGATTCCGCGGATGCGTGCTCATTCGTCCTCGACAAGCTTTTCGATGTATACGAACGATACAATAATATCGTCTGCGAAACTCTGCCATCCGGGCATGATCTCCAGGAATGGTTTTTTCGTTTTAGTAGTGAAGGATTCTCGTTTCCCTTTGGGGTAATAGCGAGCGATGAGCATGTGGGGATGGTTGTCCAGCCGTAGCTAAAATGTGGCGTACGAAGGGCTGTGAGATGACTATTGTCTTCTTTAAAACTGTGTCCAACATACCTCTCCCGAGCCGAGCTTCCATCTGAATTGGTACCCGTCGATTTCAAATACACGGTCGCTTTAGGAGTTCCCGTCTGCATGGGTCTAGGCGAGGACAAAGAAAAGTACGTACCGGCCGTGCATTCCCCAACCTTTCTTCTTGAAAAATGACCTGGTCCGCACTTCTTCGTTGCGGAAGCGCAAACGGGCGGAGCGGAACGTCTTCCACGCAAACTGTGCAAGATACGAAAATGATTCATTCCCATTCCAATTCTCAATACGATTTATAGTCGTAGTGCGCCCAAATATTTTATTCGGCGACTGGGTTTCGTATATGACATCACCATTCTCGGCGCAAAACGTAGAGTTCCATGCGTTCTTGCCAGATACGTAGAGTCTCATAGTTCGCAAAGACGGAGAGGGAAACGGAGAGAGGATAAGGGGGAGGGTATGCGAGGGTCTTTGCAAAGCCTTGTTCCATCAAAATGGACCCTCTAGCCAGCCTTTATAAATCTACACAGCTGTGGCCGAAGTGCCCATATATCTCGCCTCGTGTCACGTGTCAATACCAGCCCTCGCATTGACCTTGGCCCGAGTTTCTGGGAGAGTAGTGTATTTAAAGAGAAAAGAACACAGCATAGCTGAGTTTCAACAAAGGGCCAGATCCGTGGATATCGATCGATACGATTGAATTCACAATTGAATTCGGTGGTGAGAACTGTTTGAGACCATGTCAGACGTGCATATATAAAGGATCCGCCACATTAGATTGGCTTTTCTGTTCTGCCCTCATCAATAGACGGTCCATTGAATAGCTTGAATCATGCTCGTGGCCCAGGATGGACATGCTCTAGATGTCATTCAACTCGTATCTCTTTGACCTGCAGACGATCAAGTTGTCGATGGTGTCAAGGTAGGCTGCATATTCCTTCGCGACACGTCTCAACGGTTGCTGAGAGTCCCGGACGCCGCAGCCACTGCGTGGAACTCAACGTGAGGAGTCCGAGTTGGAATCGCCGCAAATGAGGAATAGAAGAGCAAAAGCTACAACTTGGGCCATGTAGAGTGGCGGAAAATAAGATAAAAATCGCACTCGCAAACCCAACTGACCCTCAAGATCATGGGATCCCTAAGTGCAAAAATGGGCAAATTGCCGCTACTCTGAAGTGGGTTTTGCGGGCGAAAGACCGCATTTGCGGGGATGATCACGCGTCGTTCTCACGGCCACATGCTCCATAATTCCTGAGCTTATTTGTTGGCACCGCATTGATTCTCTTCCTCCTCTCCCCCCTTATTTGCACGTGTAAATACACTACATTTGGTCTTTCACATATGACCATCTTATTCTTCATCTCCCAGTGAATTTTGCAATGGCTACCGAGGGTGTGGGCACTGCTGCTGGATGTCTAGAGTAATAGAAGAAACTTGTCTTTTGGATATAAATGCAATAAATAGTTGGCACTGTGGCCAGAGGGTGCCTTTCAAGGGTTATTCCCACTAATATGTAGTGGGTTTTGTGGGTCAAGCAAAAAATTGTTGATAAGAACTGACTTTCATCACTACACATTTATAATATCCCCTGTAAGGGTGACCTCTGAAGGCTATGGCTCAATCACACAGCTGGCAGAGGGAGATCCAAAAAGAACAAGTCTGCAGATCCCCTATTCCAGTGATCAATGCTTCAGAGGGTTGAGGCCATGGGAATCAACTGTATAGGACAAAAGAACCATAAGTGCTTAAAAAATACTCAATTTCAGAAATAAGATGAGAAAACATATCTGGGTAAGGGCTGAGGGTGGGATGAAAAGATGGGGATTAGGAAGGAGTATAAAGGAAAATTTTAGGGAGGTGGACTGAAGATAAGAGAAGTCCCCTGACATCACCTTCCCTCTGTGAAGGGACAAATGGCTACCATGGACTTATCCAGCAGAAGTGAGTAGACACAGGTGACAAGTGAGAGTCAAAGGAGCACAGAGGTGGCTAAGAGTTGGGCAAGGGGCAAGCACAGCAAGCTAAGCACAGGAAATGACACTGAGGTTCTCACAGTCAGCTCAATGAATAGACCAGATGAACACTGCTATTGTTTGGTCAGAGGATATTCTATTCTGCTGAATGGCTTATATACTACATCTGTGGCTATGCTATGAATACTATGACTAACACTATATGTGGTAAGCAGCCTGGGTATGCTAAGCAGTAATGACTAACAATAAGATGAAAGGGGAAATAGGGTCTGATAACTATAAAAGGCTGACTACTACTATCTGGAAGGTGTAGGGGCATGGTGGCCAGTCAGTTGGTAATGCTAGAGATGATGCAAGTCCTATGACTAAGGCCAGATAGAGTTGGAGTTACCCATAAAGGGGTTGTCCCCTTCATTACCCCCCTCCTCAATAGTCAATATCATCAATATACTGGAAGGAATATGCCCATACCTTTGGTTTGAATTCTTTGTATTGAGGATCAGTGTACGACTCATCTAGATTCACAAACACCTTGATGTCATTGAACCAATTGAGTTTGAAAGTGTGCTTGGAGTTGAAGGGATGGTCATGAATAGCAGAAAGAGCCAGATTTGTATCATTGACAATATGGAAGTCAACAAAGGCATAACTACAGGAATTCAATAGCTGTAGAAGGAACTCAGGTCAGAGAAATACCCTTTGCTCCATTCTGTCACATTGTTCCATGGCAGGTAGACATCTTCAGGTTTAATTGTTGACCCAATGAACAGTGTTACCTTCCTTGATAAGGGCAACTGTGACAAGCAGTGCCATGTTCTGTCCTGGAATAATGTCCAAAAGCATATTGTATTATTCATGTCAAAGCACCAGGCTCCAGAGTAGAGAGGGTCATGGGTGAAGTTGTGTCCATTTCAAAGGCTAGTGTGGCCCCCATGTGGATGCTTGACATTGGCAAGCCTAGAGGAAGAGATGGGGATTGCTGGGTGGGGGAGGTAGGAGCCAGGGTTAAAGGTTGCCATGCCTCCAACAAAGTGCTAGGAAAGGGCACTGTGGGCTGAGTAGGAGTAGGGGCAGATGATGTAGTATGTCTTGAAGGTGCCAGTGCAGCAATTGCCAGTGTGACATTGCCTGTGCATCACTTCCATGGTATGCAGATTTGCTTCTTAGCTATCTGCTTTCCAATAACCATGAGAGCTTCTCCAATCTGCTGATCAGAGCCCTGATAGAGACATACTGGCAGCCAAGCAGGCACCAGAGATGTTCAGGACTTGTTTAAGGCCCTGCCCCCAGTAACCAACCATGTTTGGGGAGTTCAAGTGTGCACTTGAAACATGGGGTGTGGCTATCTGTAGGAGGTAGGTCCTGAATGAGAGGAATGGCAAGGAGAGCATTAGTGGTAGGGTGTGCTATATGTTGTGGAGAGGTGGGTGCAGTAGAGAGTTTTGATAGTAGACTTGGGATTGTCATAACCTGTTCCAGATCTTTGCCTCTCTGGCCCACCCCCAGACTTTGCCCAACCCAACCCAGCAAGCCTTGGAACACATACCCTCTCTTGAGAAACCTCCATGACCCTCCTTGACTCCTATGTGCCTGCTCTGGCAAACCCCATGGCTTTTCCAGAGATTCCCCTAGTAGGACCCACAACTTTTCCAACCTCTCCCAAGTGTTTGGATAACTCCCACACTTCCATTGTCTTCCCTGGCATGCATCATGGATACACATCAGATGCTACCAACACCCAACCAACTAATCTTGGGATGTCCTGTATTAAACAACTGCAACTGAGACCCAAGACCTGCCAAACCTGCATGGCCTAGTCTTAGACCCATGGTCCTGGAGGAGCCCTCCTGCTAGTACTTAAGCCCTAGAGTAGTCTTGATATTACCTATGTTTGTGTCCTGTTTGGTTTGTCTTGTTTTCTGATGTTGTCTCTAGTCTCTGTCATCTTGTTGTTCCATCTCATCCATTTCAATCTTATCTGTTTCCATTTTTGTCTTGTCAGTCTCAACCTTATCTTTCTCTTTCTTCTAAGTCTTGTCTTGTCTTGTCTCTCTTCAAGTTTCTTGTCTCACCTTGACTCTTCCAGTTACATTTGACTCCATTTCTATTACTTCCAACCTCTGTATCCATCCCCATGTTTCTAAACCATTCCCTGTCCTTAACTTGGATCTGGTCCCAAGTTAACTCTTGTTTCTCATCAACCTTCTTCAGGGCTCTGCACTAGACTCATTTGCACTTGACTGCTATTTATGTATCTCTGTATACTCTACTGGAGTATCCTGGACCTGCCTGGACCACCTTTTCATGCCCTGCACTCTTAGTTTCACTTGTAGAGAGCTCACTGGAGCACAGGATTATATGTATAGATGTCATGTCTGCCTAGTAAGTACTTGCCCAGTATAGCTGAGCCCCCATGGTCAGCAGAACCTGACAGGGATTTGGCTGCCAAGAAGGAGCCAATTGCATTGCTGTGCCCTTAG
Organism: Termitomyces sp. DKA64; assembly: GCA_017657295.1. Taxonomy (NCBI): domain Eukaryota; kingdom Fungi; phylum Basidiomycota; class Agaricomycetes; order Agaricales; family Lyophyllaceae; genus Termitomyces; species Termitomyces sp. DKA64. The sequence goes on along the minus strand of JAGGAV010000013.1, from coordinate 23,021 downwards.
GAGCCTGGTGACTACTCATACTAGGCTGTGAGGCAGTTTAGGTGGTGGCCAAAGTAACAGCAGGTGGGGGCATACAACTGAACTCAAGTGCCACTAGTCTGCTTTCAAGTCCTGCCACAAGAGTTAGCAGTCTCTCAATAGTGATGATGGGATTGGACAAAGCAGCAGAGGACAACATAGAGTCTTTAGGTTAGGGTGAGGCTAAGGGTATGTTGTAGGTTGGGTGCTGTGGACTAGGGGTGCAGACAGTGTAGAGGACTGAACAAGCTATGAGGAGATGAATGGCTACCATGGATTTATCTGGCAGAAGCAAGCAGACACAGGCAACAAGCAGGAGTTAAAGGAGCACAGAGGCAGCTAAGAGTTGGGCAAGGGGCAAGCACAGCAAGCTAAGCATGGGAAATGACATTGGGGTTCTCAGAGTCAGTTGAATGAATAGACTAGGTGAACACTGCTATTGTTCAGTCAAAGGATATTTCATCCTGCCAACTGGCTTATATACTACATCTGTGGCTATGCTATGGCTAATGCTATAGTGGTAAGTGGCCTAGGTATGCTAAGCAGTAATGGCTAACAATAAGACAAAAGGAGAAATAGGGTCTGATGATTATAAAAGGCTGACTACTACTATCTGGATGGTATAGGGGCATAGTAGCTGGTTGGTCAGTAATGCTGAAGATAGTGTGAGCCCTATGACTAATACTAGATAGAGTCAGAGTTACTCATAATGGGGTCATCTCCTTACACCCTCTAGCATGCAGCATCTTGATGTATGGAATAGAAGAAGTTGTGCATAGCCTGGTCATGTCAGGGGACCTCCTTTCCAACCTCTGCCCCAGACCAACACCAACTCTCTGAGACTGATTCCACTCCCTTGAGGCTTATTTTACATCTCTGGGGCATTCTACAGATCCCCAGAGATCTCCAGAGATCTCCAGGACTTGCTGTGATCCCTCAGTGAGCACTTTTGGTCAACTCTGGTTGTCTATCCAGTTGTTCCCATGCCTCTGCCACCTGCTGATGTGCTGCACTGAGCAGTGGGGATCCTTAGACTTGTTTTCTTTGGATTCCCCTCTGCTAGGTGATTAGTTACTATTTGTATTGTCAATTACCCATTCTAATATACTTTAGATTCCCCTCTGCTAGCTGCATGATTTAGCCATTGCTCCTGGAGGTTGCCCTTACAGTGGAACAAATCTCCAGATCCTGGCCTAGAAGCCCCTCATAGCTGCATGGAACCCCTGAGCCCCCTATTTGTTGCTTCCTCACCAGGCTTAAACACCTGTGGAATCCTATATCTCAGCTTGCCAACCCAGACACTCCCTTGGAGGCCCTGGCCCTGCAGGACAAGGCCTAGACTCACTTGCTACACCTAGAGAGCTAGGTGCAATTGACCCAATCTTCCCTCATCCATCACATGACTGAACTCTCCACCCTTTTTCAAACCACCAAGCCCATTTTCCAGTCCCTTCAGGCACTGCTAGAGTGCCTGCCCCCCACCTCCATGCCACCCCTGGCCACAGAAACACCCCTGGCAGCCCCAGTAGTTCTCCTGGCAGCTTTGGTAAACCCCTGAGTGCAAATCTCCCATCCTGTGCTCCCAGACACATATAATGGCAGTTGGTCTGGCAGAGAGCACTTCCTCCAGTCCTGCATCACCTACATTCACCTCAGCAGAGATGCCTTTGACTCCAATGTGCTGAAAATAGCTTGGGTCCTGTCATATGTGAAGGCCAGACATGCCTCCACCTATGTGCTGCAGGTGTTACAATGCCCTGGAGGTGTCAGAAGTTTTGCTGACTGGGCTGCCTTTGAAAGGGACTTCCAGGCAGAGTTCTTCCCAATTGACTTTGCCAAAACTGCCACTTTAGTGCTATGTGACTAGGAGCAGTATGGGCAAAGGAAAAGGATGCTCTATGAGTACATCAATTTCTTCCAGGCATTAGTTGAGCAGGCAGCTCACCCTGACAGTCTCCAACTGTGCCTTACACTCTGGGATGGCCTGCACTTTGCATTACTGGAACATATTGACAACCTTGCAGAGAGCTGTCTGGACAATGAGTGGATTGCCACTTGGTATAAGGTGGCCCAGGATCAATGGCAGCTCATGGAGATTTGATGGGAGCTACACCACATGCACCTAACTCCCTGCCCTGCTCCTGCTACTGCACTCTGGTACCCCAATCCCATATGTCCAGCACCTGCCCCTGCTCTGGTCATCCCTGTGCCATGACCCTTGCCTCCAGGCATCCCCATGAACATCAACACCACCCAACAGCATTGCCCCACACCATTACTGTGCCAGAGATGTGGGAAGCTAGGGCACTTCATGCAACACTGCCTGATGAGTCTGGAGGTATGCTATCTCTCCATGGCCAAGCAAGAGAAGCTCCTTCTGCAACTGTTGGCTGTGAAGGATGCCACCAGAGATCTCCCACCTAACAAGCTAGCACTGGAGTCAACTCCAGAGAAGAGTGGCACTTGTGCCCCCCTCTCAGGACTGGAGGAAGATTTTTAGGCAAGTGACAGATGAGGTGTATGCCTCCATTGCTGGATACTAACTGGTTTGCTTGTCTGTTGATAGAAAATGAGAACTTGCCTCTCTCAATATTGATGGTCTTAAGAAAACAGAACCTCAGTACTCCCCTCCAGACATACAAACACCCACTCCAAACCCCAAGCCAAGCTGCCTGGAGCCAGCTAGGCTCTGCCCATGCCACCCTGCTTAGGAATGCTGGCTGCCCTGAAGGTACATAGTAGCTGCAAACCCCTTATACCTTGATGTGGAGATTGAGACTATGGACACTTAGCAGACCTGTGGAGTCACTGCTCTTCTGGATAGCAGAGTAACAGGGCTATTCCTGGATTTGGAGTTTGTGAACTGCCACCACCTGACCATGCAGCTGCTCTCTGAGCTTATTGCAGTGTTTAATATTGATGGAATGCCCAACAAAGCAGGTGCCATCAACTCCATGGTCAATCTTGTCCTCCACTACCAGAACCACACTGAGCACATGGTCTTTGCTGTCATCAGCCTGGGCAAACAGGTATGATCCTGGGCTTCACCTGGTCTGGGAGCATAAACCCAAAGTAGATTGGGCCCAGGGCAAGGTAGCTATGAGCCAGTGCCCCTAAAAGTGTACCACCTGTGCCACTGAGGTCAAGGAATAGTACCAGGCCAAGGTTTGAGAGTGTGTGGCCATTCAGGCTTGCCATGCTGGTCATCTCCCCTTTGTAGATCTGGACCTTCTGGATCTCCTGCCCCTGGCATTCCCCCATAGAGAGGCCCTCTACAAGGATGACCAGAGTAGCAGAGGAACCCCAGAGGAGGATCTAGGGGGGGAGTTCAGTGGCTTGCACAACCTGGAGTTCCCAAACAAGGTGGTGGAGGTTGGAGACTGGATATATGCCACCACCCTATGTTCCCTGCCCTCTATTGCAGAGATCTGGGCCAGCCAGACCACCTCTTAGCAACTGGCCCAGGCCTTTGCAGTAAACTCTGTGCCCTGGAAATTCCAGGACATTGTGCCTCCATATCTCCACATATTTGAGGATGTGTTTGCTAAGGCCTCTTTTGACTTGCTCCCAGGGTGCAAGCAGTGGGACCATGCCATTGAATTGATGATGGACTTCAAGCTGGCCAGCTGTAAGGTCTACTCCCTAGCACCAAGGGAGCAGGATGAACTGGACATCTTCCTGCAGGAGAACCTGGCCTCTGGTCATATCTGCCCCTCTAAATCCCTGATGGCTTCTACAGTCTTCTTCATTAAAAAGAAGGACAGCTCTCTCCAACTGGTCTAGGACTACTGGGTTCTTAGTGCCATGACTGTGAAGAACTACTACCCCCTCTCCCTCATCTCTGAGCTCATCAATAAACTCTAGGGGGCATGGTACTTCATGAAATTGGACATCCAGTGGAGCTACAACAATGTGCACATTCAGGAGGGAGACAAATGGAAGGCTGTCTTCTGGACCAACTGAGGATTCTTTAAACCTCTTGTCATGTTCTTTGGACTCACCAACAGCCCCACCACCTTCCAGACAATGATGAACAACATCTTCCAGGACCTCATTGCCAAAGACATAGTGTGTGTATACCTCAACATCATCCTCATCTACACCAAGACATTAGAGGAGCACTGCTGGGTCATGCACATCATCTTGGGATGCCTCTGCCTCCACCAACTCTGCCTCAAACTGGAGAAGTGTGAGTTTGAGCAAACCTGGATTGAGTATCTTGGGTTGATCATCTCACATGGAGCTGCAGAGATGGATCTGGTGAAGGTGGCAGGTGTGGCAGAGTGGCCAGAGCCAAAGAACAAGAAGGAAGTGCAGGCCTTCCTAGGTTTCACTAACTTCTACTGGAGATTCATCCAGGATTTCTCCCATCATGCCCAACCATTGTTCAACCTCACCACAAAGGATGCTGCCTAGAGCTGGGGCTCCCCAGAGCAGATGGTCTTTGACTATCTCAAGCATGCCATCACCTGTGGACCCATGCTCCTCTTCCTGGACAATGACTCTCCCTTCCAGGTGGAAGCTAACAGCTCTGACTTTGCCACTGGAGCTGTTCTGTCACAATAATCCTAGGAGGATGGGAAATGGCATCCAGTGGCCTTCTACTCCAAGAGCCTGAATGCCATGGAGTGCAACTATGAAATCCATGACAAGGAGATGCTGCCCATCATCTGGTCTTTTGAGGAGTGGTGGCATTTCCTGGAGGATGCATGGCATGAGTTCAAAGTGTGGACAGATCACAAGAACCTTGAGTATTTCTGGATGGCCAAGAAGCTCAATTGCCAGCAGGCCTGGTAGTCCCTCTACCTAGCCAACTTTGACTTCTTGTTGCACCACAAGCCAGGCTGGAGTATGGAAAAGCTGGATGCCCTGTTCTGGAGAGCTGACCATAGCACAGGGAGAGATGACAACAGTAACATTGTCCTCCTCTGACCCAAGTTGTTCACAATCCAAGCCATGGAAGGCCTAGTCATTGAGGGAGTGGAGGTAGAGATCCTTTGGGACATCTGGCAAGGAAACCAGGATGGTCTGCAGGAGGAACTCATTGCTCAGGCAGCCTGGGCACTCAAGTTGGGATGTACCACTGACACCAAGTCCATCTGCTCTGATGAATGGGTTTTCTGCAATGGACTTCTGATCTTCTGGACTGCATTTACATGCTCAATGACCTGGAGCTTTGCTGGAGGATTGTAGAGCAGCATTATGATTCCTGGATTGCAGGACACCCTGGCTGGTGGAAGACATTAGAACTAGTGTCCTGGAACTACTAGTAGCCCCAGATGTCCTAGTATATTGGGTCCTACACTAGCACTTGCAATCTCTGCCTCCAAACCAAGCCCCAACATTGCCTCCCCTCTGGACAGCTCCATCCTCTGCCCATCTCCTTGGAGCAATGAAGTGTCACCTTGGTATACTTCATCATAGAGCTCCCTGATGCCCATGGCTATAATGCCATCATGGTGGTAGTGGACCTCTGTGGCAAGCAAGCTCACTTCATCCCCACTTACACCACTTGCTCTGCTATGGGTGTTGCAAACCTGTACTAGAAGAATGTCTGGAAGCTTTGTGGCCTCTCCAGTGCCTACATATCTGACCAGGGTCTACAATTCATTTCAGAATTCACCTGGGAGCTCTGCCATTTTCTTAATATGAAGCTTTACACCTCCACCACCTACCACTTACAGTCCAACAGCCAGATCAAATGCATGAACCAGGAACTCAAACAATACCTCTGCTTCTTCTGCAATGAGTGCCAGGACAACTGGGACAAACTCCTCCCCAATGCCAAGTTCCAGTCCAACAAACATGTTTATGTGGCCACTCAAGTTTTGCCCTTCTTCCTGGACACTAGATGTCACCCATGCATGGGCTTTGAACCCTGGGCTTGACCTTTGGAGAATGAAGCTGTGAATGAGTTTGTGGACTGGATGAAGATTGCAACAGAAGAAAGCCCAGGCAGCTTTGGCAAAGACAAAGGATGACATGGCATAATACTATGACTGCAGAAGAATCCTGGCACCCAGGTACTAGTCTGGAGATTGAGTTTACCTGGACACTTCCAATATTACCACCATCCAACTGTCAAAAAAGCTCTCACACTGGCTATTAGGACCCTTCACAGTAGAATGACAGATAGAGCCACTAGCCTACTGACTTCAGCTCCCTGTGGAAATGCACCAACTCCATCTGGTATTCAATGTGGTCAAGCTAACTTCAGCACCAGTGGACCCTATCCTGGGGCAATGCCTGGCACCCCTGCCACCTCTGATGGTGGTCAACAACAATGAAGAGTATGAGGTGGAGGAGATCCTGGATAGCTGTCTATTCCAGCAATGGTTACAATACAAGGTGAAGTGAAAAGGCTATGGAATCAAGGACATCTCCTGGGAACCCTGAAAGAACATGCATGTGCCTGGACTGGTCAGGGAGTTCCACTGACAACAACCCAGACACACTCCAAGCCATTTGAGGAATCTATCCCCTCTCATTGGCAGACCAGGTGATCCAGAACTTCTTCTACCCCACACATTGAGGCAATGCATACTGGAGGGGGGGTGATGTCAGGGGACTTCCTTTCTGACATCTGTCCTTGACTGACACTGACTCTCCCCCAAGGCTCATTTGATGTCTCTAGGGCATTCTACAGATTCCCAGAGATCTCTGGAGATCTCTGGAACTTGCTGTGATCCCTCAGTGAGCACTTTTGGTCAACTCCAGTCATCTATACATTTGTTCCCACACCTCTGCTGCCCACTGATATGCTGCACTGAGCAACAAGGATCCTTAGACTTATTCTCTTCAAATTCCCCTCTGCTAGGTGATTAGTTACTATTTGTATCATTAATTACCCATTCTAATATACTTTGGATTCCCCTCTGCTAGCTGTGTGATTTAGCTGTCACTCCCAGAGGTCACCCTTACAGGTCAGCTCCTGAGATGGGGTTGCTACCCTGGATTGCCTTTGGTTCCTGCAGAGCTTGAGCTGTCTGCATCACTGTATTTTCTTAGACATTCTTCTAGTTGCCTTGTTAGATGTACTTGAGGATGTTTGCCTCATCCCCTTCAAACTGCAATCCCTTCCAGGGCATGAATGGCAAAGAGCTTTGGCTTGAGAAGAACAATGTTATCATTATTTCTCTCCTCTATGCTATGGTCTACTCTCCTAGCTGATGTATCTTGCTTGTCCATGCTCTGTCCTGGTTTGTGGTGCAGTGAAAAGTTGAAGTTGTGCAGATACAACAATCATTAAGCTTGATGGCAATTGAGCTTCTTTACAGTATGGAAGTACTCAAGGTTTTTGTGGTCTGTCCAAATTTTGCACTTGTGCTGGATGAAAAGAATGGATGGTGCCAAGCATCTCCTTGTCATAGTTCTCATAGTTTCATTCCATGGCACTAAGGCTCTTGGAATAGAAGGCTGTGGGATGCCACTTGCCATTCTCCTTTGACTGTTGAGGAGGACCGCCCCTGTAGTAAAGTCAGAGCTGTCCACTTTAATACAAAAGAGAGCCTAGCTATTATAGGGAATGGAAAGGTGAAGGGGAAAGTAATGCTAAATGCAGAACAGATGAGTAGAATTATCAATGGCAGCTAGGCTACTGTAAGGGGACTGGTCTCCAGACTGTCCCATCCTTGCCTAGCTTAGTCCAACAGAATTGGCACCTCTATCTAGCTGACCTTTGGACTGCCTGGCCCCTTCTTACTCCCTCACTGTCTTGGCTCCCAGGCCTAATGGGTATGTTGTGCTTGGCATATGGCATATTCTTGTCAATCATTGATCCTTCTACTACTGGGCCCAATTAGTCAATAGTTTGTAGTCATTGGCCTCTACTTAGTCAATAAGTTGTAGTCAGTGGCCTCTGGCTTAGTAGTCATAGGTACTTAGTCATCAAGTAACCTTGTAGTATAAAGGTGGACCTGGGGATAGAATATCCCTAGTCTAGACAATAGCATCACTTCCAGGTTCATTTACTAGCATGACTGTGAGCTTGGCCAGTGCAGCCTCTTGCCTTCTGCCTTGCCCTCCATCTTTGCCTCTTGTTGGATGCCCACCTCTTGCCTGCCATGCCTTTGGCTGGCTGGCTCACCACTCACCTCTTGATGTGAGCATCAGGTCATGAGTGGTGAGCTTGGTTAGGACTATCCACAGCTGACATTCCCTTACAGCTACAGGTCAAGGTTGGGGCTACAACAAGAAACTGGCAGTGATAAGCCCCATATACCACTGAATGCTGATGCCAATTATTCTAACTTGGATCTAATCTGTGGCAGTACATCTGACCTGGGGGATTTGGACTTTCTTTGGCCATTCATCATGTGATGGTCACATGACCAATCATGTAAAGTCTAGACCTAGGACTTGGGACCAGTCCTTATTTTGTGCATTACCATTGACCCTTAATGGCACAATAAGCCCTCTGGCTGCCATGATTATAGATTGTCATATGACCTATCATCTGCTTAGCCCTGTCATTGCACTTACTTTGACTGCCTTGTGGTTGCTAACAACTCTTTTATTATTTGACTTTCTCCTTTTCTTATATTTAAGGCTGTCAACTCTTTGCTTTGTTACATTGGCCCTAACTATTATATCACACACCACTCCTTTGACTTACATTACTTTGCCCACTATTTACTTGACTGACCACTCATTGCTAACATGTAGTGTTCCACCATTTACCTATTTTTGGCCACATTACTTACAAACAGTATGAATACCTACTATTTTTGTACTTACTCATCATTGTATTTTCTCCTCATTGTCTCAGCTTGCTACTATGCTAAGAAGTTCTTTTCTTTTGACTTCACCCCTCATCTTAGCTTAGCAATACCCACCCAAGCTTAGCAACCTAATACAAATAGTACAACCTACAAGTACCTTCTTTATTTGCCTGTGTTCTTAGCAACACCTATGGCTAGTGCCCTAGTTGCATCATTGTCTCCCCTTCTCATTGCCAACATTTGCATTTGAATTCCTTAGCAATGTGTTCTGGGTTTATCCAAACAATCTCCTATTCTCCCTCCTTGCTCTTTTTAATAACTACAAGGAATTAGTGTCAGTCCTGTTGGTGTCTCTTCCTAGTGCCCATCCCATAAGCATCTTGTGACTTGAGCTGCCATCAGTGACTGTCTTGACTCCTTGTTTCATTCAGTATTTCATCCACACCCTTAATTGCCACTAGTTCTCTGAGACTTACTTGACTTGCCCCAAAAACATATCAATCCTGCTGCATCACTACCCATTTGGTTGCCCCTCCTCTTGTGTTACCTGCATTACAGCTAGGTGGCATAGGATCACATCACCAGTTGATAACCATAGAATAAACCATACTGTAGGGTTGCAAATATACTATGCCTATGTATCTGACCTTAGAATAAAAGGCCCACCTTCAGTAGTGTGTCTGCTGTCTCAATCTCTACCTCCAATCATGAAGAATTAGTAAAGGGAGTGGAAGCAATAGTGTCATGAGACAATGGTCTGGTTTCAAGCCAAAGACTCTGGGGTGTTGAGGAGAAGGAGTAATCCCCAGTTGAGGCTTTGAATAGAGGGGATTTTGTATGTCAGAGAGGGTGCTTATAGTCTTGGTCACTAAATCAAAGGCAGAACCAGATATATTTGACTTTATGGACAGGGAGGCAAACCAATTAGCACTAGGCAATGGAGGCATACAATTCATCTGGTTACTCTTTTAAAAATCCTCTAAATAACATGAGAAAACATATCTGACATATCTGGGATCTGGCAGAACTGCCTGGAGCTTGGTCGCCAATACTTATTAGAGTTGTGCACTGAGAACTAGTGCCATCTGAGGGCTGAGGGGAAACCACCTTGGACTGCCAGGACTTGAGTTTAGAGGAAAATTATAAGGAAGGGAACTGGAAAGGGAGAGTCCCTTGACAATGACCCAGAGGTCAAGACAATCAAGCCACCAGTTCACCTGTCCAGTCCAGGACTTATTAATTTCTGAGGGAACTGTTTGGTAAAAAGAGAAGGGCAATCTACTGCTGGCCATGTCTCATGCTATATCTGGGCTTGCATTTGACTGTGCCTTTCATATTCATTGGTGAACCTTATTTTGGTTCACTCTCACCTGATTGTTGTCCCTGCAAGGACAACCCTGATCTGCTTTTGCAAAGCAGATGAGTTTTGATTTTGCCCAGCTGGGAATGTACCAGGGTTGCAACTGAGATGTACAACTGCCTCAATCCTGTAAAGTTTGTTGACAATGCCAACCTTACAAAAATGACAGTCTATTAGCATGTATTCCACAACAATCAGGCTAACTTGATAATGGCTGACAATGTCATCTGTGTTCTGATCCACAATTAGATTCTACAAAGATTTGGGGACCATTGTTATAACTTTGGTGTGGTCCTAGAACACTAATTATTCAAGTACTACAACTCTCCCTTAGACAAGTATGTGTTGGTCAATGATGCACAGCACCAACACTTGAGGACCTATGAGGTGCCCCCTGCCATCCCTGAATGGGATGGATGATGCACCTTCATATGGGACAAAGTCAACCATCTGAACACCCTTTGATCTCATGAGGCAAGCTTGAATGAGCACCACCCTTGCATCATGCTTGCACTGCAGAATACTTGCTCCAGCCCAGTCTATTCACTATTGTCCTCAGACTACAGTGTGTATTGAAAGAGAGGAGTGTAACACTACCATAAGTTTGCATAGCTTGGGTTTATCTATACACTTACATTTATTTCATCAATGCAAATTATTACTATACTTTATTTCACTAGTGATTACTTGAGCATATTCTTGTTTTTACAGTCAATCCCAGTGATTAGATTACTTCTATCCAGTGTGAACAATAAGGAATCCTCTGTAACAACATTACATGTCATCAAAGGTGTTGGCAATACCTGCATGCTTTGCAAGCCTACTGATGGATAAAAGGCAGGCTGTGTTTTTCAGGATCAGTAAGCTATTGTTGAGTTTGATGTATGTTCCTTGAGTGCATGCTGCCCATGCCTGTAGCAGCAATGGTAGAACCTCCAATGTCATGGACTGAGCATTTAGGATTTGGGATTTGAGTGATGAAACCAGAAGAATCTGGTGAGATGGTGCATGGTTTTGCCTGAGTTGAGATAAAATAGTAGAATTCTAAATGGTATGGTGGACACCAGTAAAGCTATCTTGTTGCCTTGATTGCGATTGATGTAATTATGCCAATCAGTGCTTACACTTGCAGCTCTTCCTCAATTGTGGTCAGGGTATCAAACTTCAGTGCCTCAATGTCTTTAAGAGCCTGTGCTTGGAAGAATGTCCAATAATCTGGTGAATTCTCCTTTAGTGGACAATGCCCTGCTGCTCTTGTGTTGCAATATATGTTGCAATGGTGTCTGAATCTCCCTCAAGCATGAATGCTCTTCTGCCCAACAGCATCATTGTGCTTTTTGATGATGTCTTTTTTATGTCTTTTCCTTGTCTCTGAGCCTTGAAATGTGCCAGGCAAGCCTCACAAGACTCTTCTGGTCTTCCATTCTACACCTTCACCCTCCAGAACATCAGGGAAGGGTGTGGCTCATCAGGCAGTCCCTTGATTTACAGCTGCTGCAGATTAATCTGTTGTATTTTGAGGTCTTCATAAAAGCAGTTGGTGTTGTATTCACTGGAGTACCATGAACTTAATCCCATTGATCAATGTCTGTTTGCTCCCAAAAAATTGGCAAATTTTGGTGGGACTGTATTTTGTTGGAACTCTGATGAAGTTGTAGAGAAATGATTGTTCATTTTCAGTGCACATATCCTAGGGGAGAAAAAGACATTAGACAATTCAAAATGCCTTTTTCCAACATAAAAAACTGACAAAGAAATGGCATCAAAGGTTTCTCCTGCACTTTTTCCAGTGAAAAGATCTTCCAGCACTAGCAGTGTATACCACAATTGAACAGATGTCTGTTCAGTTGCTCTGCCTTTCAACTGCACTGTTCTGTTGGGCACACCACTTAAAGCATGCTTCCATCCAGTAGTCACTGGATGATTGGATGAGGAATCATTGAAAACACTGGAATTTTTATTGTCATTTAAAAGGAGTGAGTCAAGATATCAGAATATGTACTATAACAAGAAAAACAAGGCAGAAAAAACATTTGTACTGAGACCTACCCCCATCAGATTTATTTCATGCTCACCAAAATCTGATCCAACTCCCTCGCAACCATTGAATTCGGTGCTCTCTTTCTCAAGTCCCTGAATTCAGAAACACACACGTATGGTCAACCAACACTGAGAAAAAAACAAGCACTTACTCTAAACCTTTCTTATCCCCTCTCTCCTTACATATGTTCCCCGCCAACCTCCACTCCCCACAAAGCACATACATTTCCGCTCTCTTCGGTCCATCACATCTCGGTACATATGCCAGAGCCTCTCGCGTGTGCCCCGTATCGACAAGATGCCGGACAAAGGCTTCGTATCCGATTGGGCTTCGTTTTGATTTTGAGAAGGCCTCAAGCGCTTCGAAGTCGCCGAGAGATGTGATGGCATGGAGCTTTAGATACCAAAATCTACCTCATAATTAGAACTGTGTGATAACGCTGATGAAGAAAAGGAAGAAAGATACCTCTTATCTGGCACCTTGAAGTCATTTTTGACCTTATCAGCCCGCTTGGACAGACCGTTGAGGATACACAGTCGCATCGTCTCATTGATGCTCGTCCCGAAAAAGTCGACTTTTCCATCAACCTCTTTCTCCAGCTGTTGTTGGAATGTCAAAAGGCGGACAGACTCCTCCATCATCTGACACGAACGACAAATTAGAGAAACGGAGAGAAATTTGAGTCATAGTCCAAACTCCTACCCTGGCTTCAAACACACGATCCTTATCATCAGAAAAGAACTTCTGAGCAGCTTTCACAGCCGCAAGTCTTGAATTTTGGTCCTACATCAATCAACACCAGAATCCTCGGTCGTGCATGGTGAACAGACCTTGAGCCTCGAAGCTTCGTCCAGTGACAGAACAGCGCTCTCCACCCATCGATCATCCGAATAATAGAAATCACGGAGCATCTCCCTATTCTGCTCCCTGGCATAAACCTCCAGGAGACGACTCGCAGAGATCAACCTAGGGCCACCGGACTCAACAAGTCGGAAAAAGTCTCCGATGGTCAACCGCTTGTACAAGTGGAGAAGGACGTGATAGACTGCGACAACGAGGATTATTGATCAGTATCAATTGGACTATGAAGACAACTAAATTACCAAGATCGGTATCTCCACTGTCCACGGCCTTTTCCAACGCAAGTCGGTCTTCCTTCATCATCAGAAGGAGAGGGACTTGATCGGACGCCCTCGTCTCATGGTCCAGCAACTGCACGACATTAATCCGCATGATCCAACGTCGACACTCAAATTTTAACATACCTTCGTCGCAAGCCCCGACCGCCCGGCCTCCCAAGCTTTCTTCGCAATCTCCGCATAGCTCACATCGCCCCCTCCAAGCTCCTCAAACTTGAGCACGATCATCTTACAAATCTCATCATCCCCACTCAATTCCGCATCTTTCCCCGTTCCCGTCGTAGTTGGCCGAGACCGGGATATCTTCGCAATAGCCCAGTGTTTCAATACGAGATCAGGCTCGAGAGATAGGAAGGATGATATTCGTAATGCTAGAAGATGGAGATTTCGGGATGTCAGTCGTTTGACCAACTGGGAGGGTGATGCGTAAGTGTATCTTGCACGAGAATCAGTCCAGTCTGAACAGAAAGAATTCGAACATGTGCTCACTGTGAATAGGTTAGGGGGATACCGATCTCGTAGAATCGGACAGCATTCAAAACTTTGAGCGTTTGACCCATATTGACGAAATCTGTTGGATTATAGAGATCAAGGAACCCGCGTCCAAATTTAGCAGCCTAGCGAAAATAGGATTGAACATTTTCTCTAGTCAAACCATTAAAAAACATACATTGAGCAACCGACGTTGCCAATACGGTTCCCATTCTTGTCCAGCCGCGTCGATACACTCATCCACAGCAGCTGCAAGATCAGGCCGTATACTCCGGATACTCTCATCAGCTTTGGGCAAACGCTGCGTGAAACTCTCCCATGCAGTATATAAGATGGCTGATGGTGTCGTCGATCCAGGGCGAAAGATTGATAAGGAAGATTCTGAACCATTAATGTCAATTAAGGCAAGACGTAGGAATGGTTAGGCTGCTACTCACTAGGGACTTTTTGTACCATATCACAAACGTCTGGCCCTACAATTCTGACACCATCAGATTCTGTTATGGCGACTGTTGGACCGGAATGTGGAAACCTGGATTGACGGTTCAATACACTGGTATCGCAATACAATGATAATGATGCGCCGTACTTAATTGTATCTCCATAAGGTCCCACTAGAACCACCAAGGTGTTCCAAGTGACCAGAATCGCATCATTCCCGCACCATTCGACTTGTTGAATAGGTCCCTCAGCTTCGTGTATTGTGTTCGTGTCAAACTCGGCCATGCTTCTTTGAAAGTCTGTTGAGACTGCCCAGAGTAAACCAGAGAACGTCAGTAGCGCCAGTGCTTTGCCGTTGGGTGATGGGGAAATATGGGTAAATGGGCCGCGTGATACTCGCTGATCTACAACTTCCAGATTATCGATGCTCAATATTGTCGAGCCCACTGATAAGAGAACTTCAACGTGTCTCGAGATATTGACGTCAGGAGGAATGACAGACCAGACATGGGGCGGTTCAGTGAGTCCTGTTCATTCTTAGAAGTTGTCCCCGATGTGTGTAGTGTTAATGTTGCTAATACTCACCAGGACTAGCCAACGTAAGTGGGCGTCCACCGTCCCAACCTTTTACTTCGAGTAATGTTAATGCCCCGGTCATGGCCACAAGACCGTTGTCCTGAATGCGAACGTCAACAAGTCCTAGCTCAGCAGCTTCATTTCCCAGAGAATGTTGTTGATAGTCTCCTTGCAAGTCGTATAGTCTGTAGACACCCTCTTCGTTCACTACAACTAATCTCTCGTCTCCTGTCCAACCGAAACGAATAATCCTGCCTTGATCCCACTACGAGGAATCAGCTTCAGTCAAAATCAAGAGAGAAGAATATCCACACTAAGTAATAAGAGACCTTCTCCAGCTGGCGAATAAAGTTGTATTTGTGATTTGGTGAGGGAAGCTGCGGCCGGCCCGAGACCTACAGCCACGAGTTTGTAATTATCGCGCATAACAGCTAGCAGCATAAGTATTAGAATTTGATCATGGAAGATAAGAACATAATGAGAAAGACCTATTGGACCCCCATGCTTACAACCCGCCACTATATAGTCACCAAGATTCGGAAGTTTCCCAGTCACCGTGTAGAGTTGCTGTCTTCGATAAAACGCGTTCCCATCTTGCATAGCCTCCCATGTTGCTGTAGGGTGTTCGGCCATAGTTGGAGTCTTAAGACGTCCGCTGTCTACAGCCGAAGCAACCCCTCACGCGACGCTGATAACTTTGTCACGTGAGAAGTATTGCTTATTTTAGAGTCCATTCAAATTCAACGCGTGTCTATAAATGGTTAATGGTTTCTTTGCAAGCAAATAAGATTGTTCATTGTCCAAATCCTTTTTTCCATGAAGAATGACACATTGGCAATGCGTGACATGTTCCTTTAGAATGAACGTGATTGGGTGCCCCGGGAAGCTCCTGAGAAAGCTTGTCCAAAATTTCCCAAAATCCAGCCTCAAATCCACTATTTTCCCCTCAAATCTGCAATATCAAATATCATAGGTCTAAAAGAGGAAAATCTGTTAATTTCTCTTTCTATATCTTGTGGGCACAACACAAGCTATGCCATGCCTTTGGCATAAGTCTATTTTGTTGGGGGCTTTGCCTCCAAATCCCTGACTGAGACCTGGCCCCAACCTGTTGGGAAACATTCCACTAAGCCTCCCAACATAGAGTAAATTCAACTGACTCAGATGGCTAGTGGATCAACCCCTTTGGTAGGCAATATGTCTGGCAGTGAACCAGCTGAGCACCACAAAGAATATTGATGAAGGTGGGCAAGAAACATCACTAGCATGCAGTTACCAACCCTGGCAATTCCAGGACAAAGGGGGGTAGACACTGGCCAAATGGGTCAGGTTTACTTTATGTTAAGCCATGCAACTTAGTGGAATGTCTTCTAACACAACCTCACCACACTCAGTTGATCCAACTCAATGCTTAGTCCTGACCCCAACTTTGCTGCACTCAGTTAGGGCCTTGATTTCAGAACTTGATGCTTAGTCCCTGCCCATTCCAAATATGTATACCAGTAACTCAGTCTCCCCCTGTGCCTTTGGCATGGGTCTTTCTTACAGTAGCTCAAAAAAACTGTCTCAATATTTTATACTTTTTAAAAGATGACATTAGCGTGAAGGATTGGAATTACCTAAAACTCTGGTTAAATTATATAAAATACTATGGCATTGTAGCTACAAATTGCATCTAGACCCATGTAATTTGAATCAAAGCTGATGGAGTAATGGTCATTTTAAGATATTCACTCATTGGAACAGTTTTTTGAGCATCTCTAATTTTGGTATTTAGTACTTTGTATGTTCTCCATTTGCCTTGTGACTGCTTGAATCCTTCTAGGCATGCTTTCTATCAGTCTTTGGCATCCCTCTGGTGGTATTTCATCCCACTCCTTTGCAGCCCTCTTTCACAATCCATACACACCATGAGGTGTTTTATACTGCCTAAGCTGCTCCTTGAGGTACTCTCAGAGGTGTTCAACAGAGTTAATATCAGGAGATTGGGCTGGCCACCAGAAGACATCAAAATTGTTGTCTTGAAAATCACTTGTTAGCCCTCTTGGAGTTGTGTTTGAGGTCATTGTTGTGTTGGAAATAGCAGACACCCTCCTCCATCTCCAACTCCTCAAAGCTCTCCTCTACTCCATCATCCAAAATTTCACTCTGCATTTATAATCTTCACCATCTCCACCAGCTTTCCTATCTTATTTCAACCCATACAGCCCCTCCATGTTTCACAATAGGTGTACTGGTTTGGTTTGAAATGCCTTCTTCTTATAGCTTTTATACATACTGCTTCCTATCTGACCCAATCCTGTCATTCTTTATCTCATCTGTCCACAACACTCTTTTCCAGTCCTCCACAGTCCAATTCTGATGCTCTTGAGCCCATTTTTTTAACAGTCATAGTTGCTGATGTTTAGCTTTGAGCATAGGAAATTTCCTCTTTGTAACAGACCATTACTTCTCCTCCTTGAGCACATTCCAGACAATCCGAGGAGAGACAGGTTTGAAAATGATGTTGTTGATAAGATTGGTGGCCTGAATAGCTGTATCAAGTCTCCCAGTTGAGATTTGTCAAACAATAGCCTGTTTATCACATGGAGTAAGCTTAGTAGGATGGCTTTCAGGATAGTTTTCCTTATCCACCTCCAACTCTATTAATCCTTCCAGTAAAAAACTTCTTTAGATCAGTTTTAGCCTCAATCTATTGCAGAGAATACCTTTGAACAAGGAAGGAAGCAATATTAGGGTGTTGTGTAGGAGAAGTAGCTTTCATGATGGTGATTGAAGGTCAAAATGTGGTTTAACCAACCTGACTCATTCTCAAATATAACCAAGCATGATCACATGACTCTGTTGATATTTTTATATGCAGCTTATTCTTTATTTCTGGCTAAAATAGGGATAAACCTGCAAAATTAAAGAAGCTCAAAAAATTGTCTCAATGAGTGAATATTTTAAAATAGCCATTGCTTCATCACTTCTAATTTAAATTACATAAGCCTAAATGCAATTTGTAGCTACGATGCCATAGTATTTTACATGATTTAACCAGAATTTTAGGTACTTCCAATTCTTCATGCCAATGTCATCTTTCAAAAAGTATAAAACATTGGGACAATTTTTTGAGCCACTGTAAAGGTATCATTTGTGCAGTTCATACAAAGCTCTTACATTCTAATTACATTGGTACTACTATCACCAACTGGGAGTTGTAAAATTTAAAGAAAATCATCAATTAAAATACAGCAATCTCACTTTTCTTAAATTTGATGCAAGGGATCAGTAGATCAGTATCTTAGATAGAAACTTAGCAAGTTACCTTTGTGCTAAAGGACTGTTAAAGCTCCTCAAAAGGAAGCCAGATAAACAGGTTCCAAAGACTGCAAATTGCAAAACTTTTGTCATAATATGTCATGTTGCTAGTGGAATCTTCATTTCAGCTTGGGCATGCCAATTTCATCCATGGCATGTCAGAGCAGGTTAAATAAGATACATTAAAAGAGTAGTATAACAATACAAGAAAGTAATTAAGAATATATACAGAATAAATACTTAAGGGTTATAATGAGGATTTGAGGATGGTGGTGGAAAAAAGCAAGTTGACAATGCTTGTAGTGAGCAGGTTGGGAATAGCATGTAAATGTACAATAAAGAAGGCAGAATAGTGGCAACACTGAGCTGGAAGAAGTTTGACTTTCATTGTTCTGGAGCTGGCATTCAATAAGATCAATTCAATAATTTTTTAAAATGTGGACTCCTGCAAAGATGGGGATGTTGATCAAAGTAGGCATTAATCCTGGCTAAAAGAGACTTCTTATGTCTGTCAGTTCTAAGTTCAAGAGCCTGTACAATGTCCTGCATATCAGACTTTGATTTTGAGCTCAACATACCAGTAAAGGGCATGTTTAGATTTTTCTGTATGTATAATTTCTACTTCTTGGCTTCCTTTACTGTGCACTGCTCTCATGCCTCCATCTTCCTTTGCTTCTTCATGCCCTTACTGCTTCTGCCTCCTTGGCCAACCTCAATCCCTCATTGAGAAATTAAGCCATCTTGCCTCAACATTAAGTTTTCATTATTTGCTTGCCTTCCCATTCTGTTGGTTGACCTTTTTTTTGAAGTCTTGAAGCTCTGAATATATGAAGGCAGTATGTGCATCAATGTGTGCTAAGTGTGATTTAAGGTCTGCAATGTTTTTGTCCCACACAGCTTCACATTACTTAGCAGTAGACCAGATTGATCCCAAGTCCTGATTGATTTTGAATGGGAAGTTGTTGAGTGCATAAAACACCAGTGCATGTTTTGATCTCAGCAAAGACTTTTGAGATGTTAGGGTTTTCCTAAGAATGAAGAGTGGCAACAGCCTCATTAATGAACTCAGTAATCTCTACACTAAGAAGGTGCTGTTCAGACATGCACTATAGTTATATAGATCAGATCCAAGTTTTGAAAAATAGATTCAACAAACTGTGTTGCAATGTATCTGGCAAACTTTAAATTCTGATTGTCTTTTCAGCTGCATGGGACATCTAAAAATTAACCATATACCATCTTTATAGTATATTCTACCTTTGTATAACAACTGAAGCAAAATTAACAATTGGAGATTCAACTCAAGAATGATCTTTCAGAGAAATATTATGTTCTTCTAAAAGATTAAGTAATCACAATACAATAACATGCTCAATCTGTGCCAAATTCAGGATCTAAAGAGTACTAGTAGTACTATATCTAAATCTGGGAGGATTAGGGATATGGATATCCCAATCTCTTCAAAGTTCACATTTTGCAACTCTCATTCATTTTGCAATCCTGTACACATAATAGTATTCAAGTACAAAACTATCAAATATTAAAATTTATAGAAGTTGGTAAAATATTTCATCTGCTACTAACAATACTTACATTTTAAACCACCCACAACTTTTTGATAGACAATATTGGCTGTCTTTCCTAATGTATTGTCTGGATGACAAAATTATCTTGATGTGATTGCCAGATGTGCAATTGTCTATGTGCAAATATAGGACAACAAAGATCCAATCCAACATGCTTGACTGATTGGCCTTGTGATTTATTGATAGTAGTTGCAAATGCTAATCTAATAAGAAATTGTCTTTTATACAATGAAATTGGAAAATTCTTTCCAGATGTATCAATGTTGATACACGGAAGGAAGCAAAAGATCCTGCAAATTTGGCATCATCACTGATAATGCAACATCTCAGAACAAAACAGCCAATATCAGTTACAATCAAACTTGCACTATTACAAAGACCTCTAGATAGATCCAGATTCAAAAAAGTATGATTGAAGTGCCAGCTTTCAAAGTTAATTTAGCCAGTAATAATTCACTTATAGTTAGGGAGTTGAGATATTCCATAGAAGATGGAAGGAAGGCATTAGCATTGTTTGTTTCAATATGTACAAAAAGTCTTCTAACATGCATGGCTTAGTGAAATGTCTTCTAACATAAAGTAAACCTGACCCATCTAGTTAGTGGATATCTCCCTATGTCTTAGAATTGCCAGAGTCAGTAATTACATTATAGTCATGTCTCTTTTTAACCCATATTAAATTTGGGCTTAAAGGCTTCATGCCAAGATATTGCCACTACTGGGTGTCAATCTGCTGCTATCTGGGTTGGTGGAGTTTACTTTATGTTAAAAGACATTCCACTAAGATAAGCCTAATCTATTTGGCTGTTGTTTACTTTACCTTGTCTTAGATTTACTAAGGTCAGTAATTGCATGCTAATGATGTTTTTTTATCCAACTTTGTCAATATTCTCTGTAGTGCATAGCTAGTTCACTTCCAGACATATTGTCTACCATGAGGGTCAATCCACCAGCCATCTGGGTTAGTTGAGTATGTTTTATGTTGGGAGACATTCCACCAAGCCATGCAGCTTAATGGAATGTCTCTCAACAACCTAATGTTGCATACACAAACCACAACTATTACTGCATATTTTCCCATAGTTTTACTCAGCCTTCATTATAAGCCATCTATATGATGCTTGGCTATTCCTCTCACCAGTTTTGTTTAATTCTTCCTTTTTTTTTTACCTCATTCTGCCTTTTTTCTTCCTTTCAATATCTTCAGGGTTTTTCTTATTGGACAGAGTATTTTCAAGGTTGAATGGCAGCTATTGTCAGGTTTTGCTTACCATGGGGGCTCAGCTGCACTGGGCAAGTCCCTTACTAGGCAGACATGATATCTACACTCACAATCCCATGCTCTGGTGAGCTCTGAAAGAGTGGACCTAAGTGGGCAAAGGAGGGAAAGGTGATCTGGGGAAGTCCAGGGTACTTCAGCAGGTTAGATAGAGGAGCAGGAGTAGTGGATGAGGGGGAGCAAGTACAGTACAGAGCTTCAGAGTCAGAGTAACAAGAGCAGAGATGAACTCAGGGGCTGGATTCCAAGTTGAGGGCATGGGGAGGTTTTGGAGTTCATGGAGTGGAAAGGAAGAGTTAAGGCAATAGGAAGAGAGTTAAACATAACTGGAGAAGTTGAGATAAGACTAGGAACTTAGAGAAAGCAAGGTGAGATGAGACTTAGAAAATAGAGAAAAGAAATGGAGATGAGAAAGGAAACTGATAAGATGGGAACCAATAAGATTGAGACAGATAAGATTGAGATAAGACAATACAGAACAAGAGATGGAAGCATAGAGACAAACAGACATGGTAATATAGTTAATATCAAGACTACCATAATTAACACTACTCCATGGTTTAAGTACCTGTGGGGGAACTCCTCCAGTACTGTGGGTCTAAGGCTAGACTGCACAGGGTGGGTCTCAGGTGCAATAGTGTGAGGTGTCCTGAGACTGGTAGTTGGGTGTTGGTAGCATTTGATGCATCTCCATGATGCATGCCAAAGAAGGGTGGAGGGGATCAAACACTCAGAGAGAGTCAGGGGGATCATGGAGTCTGTTAGGGGAAGTGTTGGGGATCTCCAGAGAAGCATCAGGGTTTGCTGAAGTGGGCACCAAGGGTAGGGGAGGGTTGTAGGGGTTGAGGGAGGAGGGAGATGTGCTCTGGGCTTGCTGGGTTTGGTCAGAGGAAGTCTGGAGGCAAGGCAGGGGTCCAGGAATGAGTTGTGACATCACCCCTCTTCAGCATTGAGACCCTTTGAGGCATGGGGGAATTTCCAGTAGTTGGCAGTGGTGTGGGAATCAAAGTCAAAGTGTGATGGCTTCTTCACCTAGAAGTTCCTCAGGAGAAAATAAAAGGGGACCAAAACATGTCCAGCCTACCATTGTTACCTTCTCATGTCTTCTGTAAGGGTGACCTCTGGAGGCTGTTCACCTGGCAGAGGGAGATTCAAAGAGAACAAGTCTAAGCAGCTCCCTGGCCAGATGTGATGCTTCAGGAAAACTTCTAACCCTAACCCAAGGTGAAAACTCCGGAGATTGCCATAACTTTGGATATTGTACTAAAAATGGAAATCCATCATAAATGGCCTTGATCTCTGGACTCATGGCACATGACCACATGAAAATATAACCAAAAGATAGCCCTTGGTCAAAAGTATTTGTTATGAGAAGATGGAAGGACAATGATGAAAGGCAGGCTTGAAACAAAGGAAACAAACCAGAGGGTCTAGTATGAACAGTCCCCTGACATCACTCCCCCTCTAGTGTGCAGTGTCTCAATGTACTGGGTAGAAAAAGTTGTGGACTGCCTGATCAATTGGTGAAATAGGGTAGATGCCTCAAATTGCCTCTGGTGCATGAGGGTGCCTGCAGTAAAAGTCCCAAACCAATGCTGGTGCATGTATACTGGCCTGTGGTTCCCAAGAGATGTCCTCAATGCCATACTCTTTCCACTTCATCTTGAGCTGTAGCTTTCCCCAGAACATCCTGCTGTCCAGAGTTTCCTCCACCTCATACTCCTCATCATTCACTAGGATTGGTGGTGGTGGTGCCTTAGGACAATGGCCAGGGATAGGGTCATCTGGAGCTGGGAACAACTTGACTGTGTTGAAAACTGGATGCAGTTAATGCAGGCCTGCAGGGAACTTGAGCCAGTATGCCAATGGCCTCACCTTCTTCTCCACCACAATGAATCCAAGATGGCAATGTGACAGCTTCTGTGATAGTCTTGCTGTCTTTATGTTAGAGCTGTCCAAATATACATGATGTCCAGGCTTATATATACAAGCTGGTGTCTGCTGCCAGTCATAGTACTGTGCCATGTCCTCCTTTGCTTTCACCAATGCTGCCTTTGCCTCCTCCT
>JAGGAV010000012.1:0-90290 GCA_017657295.1 Termitomyces sp. DKA64 | reverse complement strand
GGGGGGTGGGGGGGGGGGGGCGGGGGGGGGGGGGGGTGGGAGGGGTGGAGGGGGGAAGGGAGGGGGGGGGGGGGGGGGGGGGGGGGGGGGGGGGGGGGGGGGGGGGGGTGGGGGGGGTTCGTTTAGCATCTTGCAGGTATGAATATGCATGGAACAGACGGACATTTCGAAATGACGAAATGGAGGCCTAGGAAAATGAGGTTGTTGTTCATAGCGAGGTACTGTTTCTTGGTCAGCATGGGGGGCACACCCGCTCGTGCATCGAACGAAAAAAAAAAAAAAAACATACGCAGATCATTGAAGTGACCGTTCCGACACTAGCGGGATCAGATTACAGGGGTTTACGTACGTATAGCCGCGACGCGGGCGTACCAAGTGAGAGCACCCATTTCAAAAGCATATTGAACCAGTAAATCGATCACGACGTTGAGACCCGTACTACGCCGAATGAAAAACGAGTCTCTCAAATGTCGGAAAACATCCCTTGCACACACCTAGAAGCTTCTGCACGACTGGTTTGGAGCAGGAAGAGAAGGGAAGACGTGATGAAGACGTCTATGCCTGAAGAGAGCGCGAGGCCGAGAGTGAACAGCCACTACAAAAAGCATGAATGGGCCTTGCGCGGATGGAGAAGAAATCGCTTGCCCGGAATTGCGTGTTGAACAGTGAATAGGAACGAAGGCGTATCCTGATCGAGTTAGTTATTGTGTTATGAAGCTAGTATGTGTCGGGACTGACATCTCTCCTGCGGTGGCTAGAAGCAGGGGAATGGGCGTCACGATCGGAGTAGAACGAGCACTGGCGGGAACCTACCGCATGCCGAAGCTGGAACGAGCGAAGTATATGTCAAACTCGGAAATGAAGCGACATGGGGGGGGGTGAAAGGCTTGCCTAGACGGAGAACAGCTACTACGAGCTATGTCGAGGAAATTCAATTTGAATGACGGTGGGAGGTTTTATGGGCTTACAACGGGCACAGTCAGCCGCCACCGCCGCTTGCTCACTGTAGTCGTATTTAAAACGTCGTTGCAAGCACGTCAGGACAACAAGGATGGACTTGCACAAGAATATCCGGTGGGCAAAGAAGCTAGGACATCAAGCGCAGGGGTTACTAGACGCACGGTGCGCAATGTCGAACTTGGGTCCTTACCAGTGTACGACAAAAGTCAGAATCGCCTGCGTATTGATTCGGTTGACAGGGAATCGGTGGGCAGGTTCAAGAGAAGAGGCTCACGGTGAACACGATTGAGAGCTTCGCGGTGCGCGGTTAATCAGGATCGAGCACATATGAGGTATACTTACAGCGACATTCCTTCAGATAAGAAGGTCAGTATGCGGGTATTTGGGAATGAAAGCAAGCAAAGCCCGACCAGGGAATGTAATTACTCCTCGCCGAAACACCAAAGTACGCGATGAAGTAGTCCCACAGCGCGGCCCAGACGAAAGCAGTATGACATATGTCGAGAGACCTGCGATGATCCATTGGTTGGATTACAAGTTGTTGAACGATAAAAAACGACGTCACCACGCAAGCAGGACCTGGTTCTTCTGTGAGTGGTCAAATCCACCATCGAGGGAGTGGCGGGACGTACTAAAACCTTGAGTCGCAGGCCGTCGGTTGGATAGTGCCGGAAGTATAGGACGACTTGGACGGCGACTACACCCGACAGACTGGAATAATTGGCTATTGTTACCTACTTGTCGAACTCAGGAGTGTGGACACTTATGACGAACACTGCAGAAAAGAGACCGCCGAGGAGGAGAGCGCCGAATGTTTTGGGAATGTCGACCGAGGCCATCGCGGGGGGGGGGACAGCGTGTCTACGCGTAAGTATGCATGTATTCATATGTCCTATAGAGTACCGACGACCACGACCTCGGATGCGGTTTACTTATTCAGGGGAAAGGACATGTGCAATTTTTCATGTCTGTGGGTGAGCAGTTGGATTGCCGGGGGGGGGGGGGCATCTGGTGTTATTTATAGATCATGGCGTTTATAAATTGCTGTGTACATGCGGTTGTGTATTGGAGATGCCCATTGTGGTCAGAGTTTATACGGGCGGTACGGAGGCTACTTGCAGATGGAAATCAGAATCCAGAGCCCGACTTCGAGGGGCGTGCACTGATGACCCTGTAGCACTTCGACCACGTATTTTTGGTTCGACGAGAGGGCGCTAGAACTATGAGTGCCTGATCCGACGATACGGCAAGTATTAAGGCTCCGTACGATGGATATGTCTGTCATTGCCCTTTCTCCGACTTTCCGAATTTTCCGAGAGAAAGTTCTGGAATTTCCATGTACGACAAGTGAGCATGTCGAGTTGTTGTCGATAAGCTATGCGGCATGGCGTCTATGTACTAGTACGCAAAAGAAACGCTGCGTGCCCCCAATGATTAGATCTAGAGAGCGCCCCCCATAAGTCGGGTAGATTACGCATTGATGGCTAATTTTACGCGGCGGGTCTATATGGACATTCTCAGGGCAAACCCAGTGGAGATCCACGCACGTCCGCGGTATCGTCATCATCAACATCAAGGTATACACATGGGCACACTCGACGGATTGATCATGACCACACTAGGCCTGACGAAGCTCCCCCCGTTCATCCCCACGTTCGTATACTCCTTCCTCGGATTCTCGGTCGTACACCTCGTCATCGCGCCGTGGGCTAGCAGACGCTGGTTCCCCAACGCCTACAAGAACAAGTCCCCCAGAGCGCAAAACGCATGGTGAGAGCGCTCTCAGATACCACAGGCGTCTGATACCACAGCGCTCATAGGTCGATCCACGTGGTATCGCAGATGCACGCTCTGGTGATCGTGCCGCTGTCGCTTTGGGCGCTGTACAACGAGCCGGCGGAGCGCGGGGGGGACCGCGCGTTTGGGTGGGACGACAGGGTAGGGTATGTCCATGCGGTGGCGTGTGGGTATTTTCTGTGGGATAGTTTGGACGCTGTGGTGAATTTCACGGATCTGGGGTTCGTGGTCCATGGTGCGTGTGTCTCTTTTGGCTGGGGTGGGGACTTTGATGGACGTCTCCGTTAGGTGTTGCGTGTCTTTTGATCTATGTCATGTCGTTTGTGAGATTGCCCCCGAACGCCTTTGGATGATGCATTGAATTGGGTGTAGAAACCGTTCGTGGCGTACTTTGGGCTCAGGTGTTTGCTCTGGGAAGCGTATGTGCTGTGTGTTTTTTTTTTACGCGAGCTCTGATTGGTTGCAGGAGCACGTTCTTTTTGAATATTCACTGGCAAGTAGCGTTTCTGGTTGCTGAATTTCGGTTGATGGATAGATAATAGGTTTATGGACAAGACGGGTCGGACGGGCAGTACTGCGCAGTTTATCAATGGAATTTTTCTCCTCTCTGCGTTCTTTGGTGTCAGGCTAATGTATGGAGGCAAAGTGGTATGTATACAGCACGCTCTGTTGTGTAGAGTGGGTTGCTGATTGGATTGCAGTCGATTGACTTTATGCGCACGCTCGTGGAGGTGCGGCACGAAATACCAGGGACGTATGTGTTTGTGTTTGGAACAGGGAATGTCGTGCTTGCGGGTCTCAACTGGTTCTGGTGGGTTGAAGGAATTATTGAGCGTGTTGCTGTTGCTGAGGTCTGGCAGGTTCACGAAGATGATGGGTGCTCTGAGACGGAGGTTCGAGGACGGAGACGCAAAGAACGCGGAACGGACACGGCTTGTTACCAACGGAGACGGGTATGGGACAGGAAGATAGAGCGTGTGTATGTACATGTAGACTACTTGAATGCAGCACAGACTTGCTCGCGGACGCGCTGCTCCCATGCGACGAGGTTGGCGCGGCGGGCGACTTGGATGCGGAGGGTAGAGTTTTTGGAGACGACGATGGAGTGGAGGTACGCGAATACGAGGGCGTCGAGCGGGGTTGGGTCGCTGTGGTGGGGTGTGAGAGGGGGCGGTAGAGAAGACCCAAAGACGTACGGGGAGGCAAGGAACCAAGTGTCGGTGGCGAGGCGGTGGGAGAGGGCGGCGATGGCGTCGCAGTAGCGGGCGTAGACGGTGTCGTAGGAGATGCGTGCGCCAAAGGGGGGAAGGAGCGAGGCGATGGCCGTGAGCGGGGGCGGTGGGGGCGTGAGGAGGGGCACGGCGGACGCTGACGGGGCGGGGGTGGCGACGAGGAGGGCGGCGTGGACGGGGCCTTGGAGGAGTGCAGTCCACGCGTGGCTCTCGTCGCGGGCGGCGGTGTCGGCGTAGTCTGGCTCGGGCGGGGCATGCTGGTCTGCCCACTGGGGGATGCGGTGGGCAGGGAGGAGTGTGTCGTGGTCGACGTGGAGATTGGGCAGACGGCAGTGCAGCGCGCCTTGAGCGTCGATGTCGGTGCGCACAGCGACCTCGACGCGGCGGAAAGCGAGATACGCCTGCCATTTGAGGCATTCGACGTCGCTGCTGAGGGCGCTGCCGCTGTCGCCGGCAATCCAGAGCGTGGGGCGTGCCATGCGTGACGTGACGTGACGTGGCGTGGCGCGACCCTCCATGTCGTATGCAGCGTCGGGCACGGCAGGCCCCGACTACTTTGCGGCGCACGGCTTCCACGGCACGTCTCCTCTGTTCCTTTCCGACGCCATGCTGAGTCGTTTGCAGCCATCTCGACGGTGCTCAACAACCCGCACAGACCGCAGGCTCCGCCCAAGGCCCACTCGCAGCTCCCGCCCGCCGTCCCCGCCGACCTGCCCCGCGTCCGCAGAACCGACTTCGACGCCTTCCTCCGCGCCGTCGCCCCCCTCTGGGACCGCTTCCAGCTCCACCGTCGTCCTGCCGTTCCCCCACACCCCGCATCTGTCCCGCCCCTCCACACCGTGCCCCAGGTCTTCTTTTCCCCGTCCTTTGCCCTCGACGACCCCCGCACCTTCAGCGCCGTCACCGCAGACGCCGACCCCACGTCTCTCGCACACTCTCTCCCCCTCCTCGACACCTTCTCCCATTACGCAGACTCTGTCGAACAGCACCTCGTCCTCGAGATATCCCACCGCGCTCCTTCTTTCTTTGCCGCACTCACAAACCTCCACGACCTCCATGCCGAATCAGAACACTGTCTCCAGCGCATCGCGTCCCTCCGTGCTCTCCTCACCGACCTCGACAACAACACCGCAAAAAAGGCTCTCCATCTCGTCCGACAACAGGCACGCGCCGCCAACCTTGCCGCCGTCACCGATGCCGTCAAGCAAGTCGCCTCTGTCGTCGAAATGCGCCGTCTCGCTCCAGCTCTCGTCGCTGCAGGCCAGTGGGGCCAGGCTCTGGGTCTCATAGACGAGATTCATCGCATGCAAGACGAGCCGCTACCGTTATCTTCTCTCCGTGCATACGCCGCACTTCCACAGCAGTTACGCGCTCTCACAATCCAAATTGCTGCGTCCTTGTCTTCAGACCTCGTCTCTGTCTTGCAAGACGACCTCAACGTCACCGATCCAGACCTCCGTGATCGTCTGCGGCCCCTCATCCAAGGCCTCATCCGTACCCGAGGCGTCAACGACGCTCTGCTCTCGTGCCGTCAAGCCGTCCTGCGCCTCGTCCGCCAGATTGTTCAATCGGTAAGCACCTGCTCGCTTGTTTCAACTTGTCCTATCTACCGCTATCCCAGCGTCTACCCAAAGAGGAGGAAAGTGAACAGGCGAAAGCTTCCAATCGGTACTTGTCTGCCGAACCATTCCTATTTCTTCTCACTTTTCCGCAGGACCCATTTTCGTGACATGCCCCACCCCGAGTTTATGCTCCTTTTGCAATCATTATACGCGGACCTTTTCAAATGTATCCAGCGTTTCCAGTCACAATCACACGTCATTGTCGCCATTCTTGAAGCAGAGTCCCCCAAGCTTGTTCAGTCTGGGTACGTTCCTACAACTCTCTTACTAACCATCTAACATGGCCCAGTCCAACCTCCACACAAGCCCAAGACGAACTAACCGACATCCTCGCTTCCGCCTCTGAACTCGCCAATACCCACTCTGCCTCTCTTCTCGCCTTTCGCCACGAAGCCCACTCCGCCCTCCCGCTCCCAGACTTTCTCTCCCTCTTCAACCTCACCTGGTCCTTTGTCGTCCGCTGCGAGGTCCTCTCCCACCGCATGATCGTCGGTCTGCGCGGTGTCCTCGTCGGTCAGGCCAAGGCGTTCCTCCAGGCGTTCCACCAGGCGAGGCTAACCTCCTCCGCCAAGCTGGTCGAGGATGAGCTTTGGACTCCGGCAGAGATTAGTGTCCCCCTGCAGAGGATTGCCGATGCGATTGTGGGTTCCGCGGTGACCGATGCTCCAGAGTTGCTTGTCGCAAGTGAGCATCCGATGCGGAATGAACCAGTGTCGCCCCATACGCCGCCTTTGCATCTCAAAGACGCGTCCGCGAATGGCACGACAGGCTCTAAACACCTCCGCATCGAAGACCGCACGTATTTTGCCGTAAGCGCCACGACCGAGGTGCTTGTTCTGCTCCTGGACTATCTCAGGGTTGTCGTCAACCTCTCGATGCTCACGACGGACGTGATGAGTCGTGTCGTGGAGTTTCTGAAGGCGTTCAACTCGAGGACGTGTCAGGTTGTGCTTGGGGCGGGGGCATTGCGCTCGGCGGGGCTGAAGAACATCACGGCTAAGCATCTGGGTGCGTCGTGGTCTCCTCCTTCCTTTGGGGCGGCTGATGCATTTCGTGTGGTGCAGCGCTGGCGTCGCAGAGCTTGTCGATTATGTTCGAGTTGATCCCGTACGTCCGTGAGACGTTCCGCCGGCACTTGAGCCCCACGCAGGCTGTTATGCTTGTAGAGTTTGATAAACTTAAGAGGGTGCGTTTTCTTTTTTTGTTTGTGTGCTGAGATGGGGACGAGAAGGCGTCGTTTGGACGGGAAGGCGAAGGCTTTTCGAGGAAGGCGAAGGCTTTTTGAGGAAGGCGAAGGCTTTTCGAGGAAGGCGAAGGCTTTTCGAGGAAGGCGAAGGCTTTTCGAGGAAGGCGAAGGCTTTTTGAGGAAGGCGAAGGCTTTTCGAGGAAGGCTTTTGCTCTTTCGTTCGGACGAGGAAGGCTTGCTCTTCCGCTCGGAAGGCTTTGCTCTTTCTCTATGCTTTCTCCCGGTTGTCGATTGTGCGGCTGATTTCTGGTACGCAGGACTACCAGGAACACCAGAACGAGATCCATTCGAAGCTGATTGCGATTATGGGGGACAGGCTGAATACCCATATTAGATCACTTCAGGTGGGTGGTTGCTCCGTCTCCTTCCTTTCTTGCGTCTTGCGTTTTTTTCTCTCTCTTTGGCCCCTTTGTGTTGTAAGGTTATCGTTACGTGACATCGAAGTGTCCGCGAGTGCAGTTGCAATTCGTAGGTGCATTCGCATTTACGACACGCGCTCTCTTATCTCATCCTTTGGGGGTGGAGCTGGATCCGCTTCGTATCTGCCTGTTTACCTTTCTTTCTCTTCCATTTCAATTCTTCTTTTTGCCTTTTCGGCCGAGTTGTGCGCGTGTTCCAAGTGTGTATTTTGGGCAATGCTGAACTGTGTGTTGCTGTGCTTGCTAGGCTATAGACTGGAACGTGCCCCCTTCCAAGCCAGATGGAGGCGTCAACGATTATGTAGAGATTCTCGTCAAGGAAACTGTTACACTCCACAAGGTGCTGTCACGTTATCTGTCTGTTCCCGTCGTCGAGGTTCGTTGGCAGTTTTCCTTCGCACCTCTTTTGTCGAGCTGACGATCTTTTTGCCGCCCTTCTGTAGTATGTCATGACACAGGTCTTTGCTGCGATCAACCATGGACTATCAGAAGAGTACAACAAGATTGAGATTCCGAATCAGGAGGCAAAGATGAGGTATGTATGTGTCACGAGAAGAATGCCTAAACGAGATTCATGGGTTCAAACGACCGTGGTCACTGCATCGCGATCACGTCCCGCTGCTTCGCATTGCTTCGTTTCGTCTTCGTTCCTTCTTCGTAAAGTTCTGCCAGATCGCTGACTAACTGTTCATCCTTTTTTCCCCCCAACCCCGTGGTCAATTCAATTCCTGCAATCGCTCGAAATTGTCATCATTATCTCAGGCTGTTGGCAGACGCCAAGTACCTGCATCAAAAGCTGTCGGCTCTGAAGAACGTGGGACCTCCTAGTGGCATGCTCGTGACCGTGGTTTCGGAGAAAAGAATTCCTAGAACAGGACCGCCCAGTCCGGTTCTGACACCCACGAGGTCGAATACGCTTGCCTCGGCGAATCAGCGTTTGAAGGGTCTGCTGTCAGGCAAGTCTGCGACCTTTGACAAGACGCTGCCGGCGTCGCCCTCGTCGTCGTCATCGCCACCAAGGAGGGTGTCGGCGGGGTTTAAACAGGTAGAGGTATCTGCGAACGGAGGTCCGGATACAGGACCGGGGCGGCGGGGTGATGGCGGTGCTGATGGCAGGTCGCCTAAAGGGGAGATTCACCCGGAAAGGATGCCACTGCGTCCTACACCGCCTTCGGAGCCGGGTCGCGAAGCGGGAACGGGAAGCGGGGAAGGTCAAGTCGGGGCGCGGGTGGATGATGGTGCGATGGGTGCTACGCTGCAAAGGTCGGATGAGCTGGGGATTGATACCCAAGACGATGAGAGTGTTGTCGGAAGCGCCACTACGGCCTGTTGAGCGCCCCACCCCACCCCTTATGGCGAGTGTCTCGAGGCATGCGGATGGGGGCTGTTTAGGTAAGGATAGATTAATATGGTATGATATGGGAAAGTTCTGGGGTTCCTCGCGTCAACGCACTATCTTGATCTTGGACTTGTACATAGATATCGTTGTTTGCTTTCCTTTTTTCTTTTCATTGAAAGATATTTCGCTCTGGGATATTTTTCTTTTGGTGTTTGTGGATATCCATCTGTGTTGTGGATTAGAAGTTTTTTATTTGTTTTTTTTTTTTCGGCATATGTCTATTCGGGGTGCTTGATGAGAGGAAATTGCTCCCCCCTGGAGTTGACATTTTTTAGAGAAGGTTAAGTACTTGGAGAGCCCGGTGGACGGGATATATGTCAGGCAAACTTTGCAGGACAGCGAAATTTTTACGATCGATTTAGGAGCGAGGCAGGTGAACTCTCTATGAAGCATCCGGAAGTGTAAAATTACAGGAATGTATGTGTGGCTTGACACAGCAGTCAAGACGGTAGTTTGAAACTCCGCTAATAGAAGGGGGTATGTGCACACACCCCTCCCACTGGTAAGGTACCTAATTCTTTGTTCGGGACATTTCTGAATGTCCGCAGCGGTCAAGCGATATGTGTGTGCTGAACGCAGGATTTAGAGCGCCCCTGTGTCCGTTTGTATTTGTATTCACGTCGCTTCTCTCGCACACACACGCCATGATCCGTCTCGTTAGGACGAGGTTTTTTTTTTTTTTCTTTTTTTCTGGCAGAAATGCATAATAAGCTTTTATATTGATAATCATGCATAGCCTTATCTAGGGGTTGGGTGGAATGTAGATTTTCACACTGGCGTTTTGTGATGTCCTTATGAGAGCTGTTCGTTATGAAGTGGGGTTAATCGTCTGCGTCCGAGCAACTCGATCGAGGCTAGTGCTGGGAAGTGTTACATAAATTCGATCTGGGACTTTGGATTGGACAATGGCGATTGGCAGGACAATGGGGCTTCGAGCTCCAAGCTTCAGCTTCAGCTTCAGCTTCCGCGCGCGTGGAGTCGTTGTTGTTGTTGTTGAGTGGGCTGTGCTTGTGAAACTCGCCGTCGATCTATCACCAACGTGGGTTCAGGAATGTTTGGCGCTTGTCGCTTCCATGCTATTATACCGCGCATGCTGATCCCCATTTTTTCCTAAAGATGGATCAGATTCTCTAGGGGTTGTTCAAGCGATATATGGGAAGAAAGTTTCCTGTAGAGTGGGGCACATGATGATGTGGGGACGGGAATAGAAAGAAGGGGGTTGACAAGATTAATCTCAGTGCGGTCGGTTATATCAAATTGAAAGTATTGGAATCGGTTGATCGACATATGGTCAACTGGGGCTGGCAGGCAACGATCTTGGAGATGCTAATTGTGGAGCGTCCTCTTGGGGTGTTTTGGAACGAAGAGTATGTGGTATAAGGTGCTATTAAGCTATTAAGCGAATACAAAAAGATAGATGTATACAAGGGATGGTTATTCTGGGCGAAGGTTTGTATCAGAATGATGGAGCATGACCGTGACGGTACCTGTCCAACAGGTCCTCTGACCGGTGCGGCAAGAGGGAATGTGCTAGAATTTGATTTGATGGCGGCATGAAAACGCAACAAAGGACCAAAGTGACGCGGCATAGCGCCTTGGTTCCAAATGTGGAAAGGATCTGGAATCGGGCGGCATGAGACACTTTCGGGGCCTCGTGCGGCATAAGACACTCTTTCGGGGCCTCGGCCGGGCGGCACTGGGGTAAACAACACGTCACGGTTCGTAAAAATTTCTCGAGTATGGCTTGTTGTGGGTGACAAGACAAGGGCGCCATTTTTTGTTGTTGTATTCTGGCGTTGTTCCCAGGAAATTTTTGTTGTTGTATTCTCGATGGTGCGACTGGGAGGGTCGCCGCCGGCTTGTCATCGGATATTGGCCGTCAGAGCTCGGTCATGATGACGTCCGGAAGGAAATTGTGTAATATGGCGAAATCATCCCTAATCGAGTCATTGAAGGCACGTGACGAGAAGGAAAAATTTCCTTCTCGTTGTGAATATGCACGCCACACGTTCGCAAGCAGGGGGCCCGTCCAAACGTGTGATGTTTGAGCGAGATTATGCAGATCTGATCTCGGCGGAAGCACCTGGAAGAAGGACATCACGTGCGTGATATTAATAGCCCAATGGAGTCACTTGTCGCCTCAAAAACGTTTTCCGTTGGGAATGGTCGCGACCCAGGACTCCTATATAAACCCAGAGCCTCTTTCTCCACCTCCTCACTCTTTCCCATCCTGCCCCATGTTCGAGGACCAGTGTCTAGTCTGCGGCAAGCCCCTCGATGATGACGTGTATGTCTTCCCTTTCTCCTCGCCGTCCCTCTGCCTCACCCCTCACAGCCAGGCATACTGCAGTGAGGACTGCCAGTCCCAAGACGCATCGTCGCCCTCGGTTTCTTCCGCTTCTAGTGCAGTCTCGTCCCCGAACATGAGCTGTGTGACCGGTGGCGATGTCCCGCCTCTGCTGCCATCGGCCCTCGGCACCGCTCTTGCCAAATACGCACGCAGTCGCCACCACCACTCTGTTTCCACTTCGTCTGCTTCTTCTTGGTCCGCTGTCACAGACGACGAAGATGAATCCTACTCTGGTCTTTCAAACTACCCGGCAAAGGCCTTTTATCAGAGTGCCGACTCCCTCTATGATGGCAAACCAACGCAAAGCCATCTCGATACCCTAAAGCCCTCTTCTGCTCTTTCCTATGCACGACGGCCGTCTGGCACCAACAACCGTTCCATGGTCTCCAACCCACACCATCGCATCAATTCTGCTCACGTGCACGACATCCCAAGAAGCGCCCCTATGCATTCCCATCTGTCGACCGATGATGATGGAGCCTACTCTGACGTCGGAGATTCGTCCCGAGACGAGTCCGAACCAGAAATTCACATTACCAACTTGGCCTCTCCGCAAAAGGCTAAACGCAACCGTGCTAGCCTCCCTGCATACTTCTCCTTGCTTCAGATGAGCGGGAAACGCGTATCTCCTGTATCCTCGTCCTCCAATCACACTATCTCACGTATCTCGCCGCCTACACCCAAAGTGCCTCTCGCCAGCATCAATCTAACCCGTGCTACTCCTCGTGGCCGTCGACGGGTTGCAGACTACAACTATGAAAGCAGGTCATCTGGGGACTCTAGCTCTCGTTCGCCATCCCGCTCACGACGGGCACCGGCACCCCCAAGTACTGCCGGTCGTCCCTGCTCTCGTGAGGCGGACAACGAGGATATTTTGGATGATTCGCCTGTCCCTGGGCTCACTCGGGGCCGTCCTGCAGTTCGTAGCAACAGCTCGCCGCTGCCTGTCATGATGCTTTCCACTGACGCACTCAACAATCACAACCGAGCCCTGGCTGCCGCTGCGATGAGGACGGACGGTGTCCATTCACCCTTTCCCCATGAGACAAGGGGACGCTTAAAAGTAGAGACCGATGTGGAGGCTCCCGGATATGGAATTGGTCGCAGTGGTTTGTTGCACCGTGCACGCGCGCCTGCAATTATCCGTTCAGGCCGTGTCCTGTAAAACCGTTGTGTTACTCTTTCCTTTCCCGTCCACCTCGTCAACTCTGCATTTCAATCTGCTTTCATGTTATCTGTACAGTCCCAACTCTTGAACTCACGATAAAGCTCTGCTCGCATACCATCTCGCATACCATGGACTACCTCGAAAAATATTCTCAGTCGGCAAAACACGCATCCGCGGAAAATTAACGGCATGGATAACCATCTCTCAGTACCCACTCTTCATCCATCCCGACTACCCACATCTCAACTCCTACTGTATCATCATGACTTACATTCATGCATCATCCACAACTCATCTCAGCACAACATATATTTTCCATTGCCAGTAGCTTTCGATAAAAATCATTGCGCCTAGTCCCCTTGTGTAATAAATTGCATTATTTTTCTTGGAACGATCTTCTTGAGTCCCACACATCTTGCGCATGTCCGGGCGACGGCTGTAACGCACGTTTCTTTTTACTCGCTTCTCGGTCGTCACTGTGCAACAAGGTTTTCATTCCGGTAAATGGAATGCCGAGTTTCTAGCAAATTCTATTTCACATAAGCAAGGTCTCATGTCGCGTACTAGCATTGTACCGCCCTCGCATAGCATTTTTGTTCCCATCATTATTACCCACCTTGGTTAATAGAATAGGAATGGTGTCCGTCGTCCCTATCGGCGTGTCGGTGTACCCAAACGGAAACAAAAAAGCAATACATTTCTGATCAACGGATGTGTACCTTGTACGAAGCTGTGGGGGACGGAATATCAGTCTTATGATATGATCGGGAAGACTGTGGATTGGATCAGAAGCGTAGCGAATATAACGCAACGAGCCCGCGAAGAAAGAGCCTATGGATGTACGAGACCCGGGTGATAGTTGAAACGTTTTCTGTGCAACGATTTCTTTTGTCGTGGAGTGGGCCGAGGCCGGCCGTGGCCACCGCTGCTTCACACAGCGGTCGAATGACGCTGCAGCATTAGCGGTTGTCAGCGCGCAACGCGCCCGTGAGATTTCTCGTGATTTGAGTCATAGAGGCATTGTGGTGGACGTCGTTGGACAATAAAGTCAGGGCTGGATGTGCTAGCGACGCTCTTGACCTTCACCACCATCATCCCATCCAGCGTTCACCATTGATCCGTCCACTCGCCTTCCAAGGGCCCTCCCCCACTCCAGAGTGGCCACTAGCCTCGTTCCTGCAACCCGTCTGCGGTCTGACCGAGACGAGGGTCCCGACTCACTCGTCAACGGCGAGTCCCCGTCTGCTGACCAAACCTAGTCACTAATGGCGTCTAGACACCGACCGGGCCCGCAAACGACAAAGGATTTCCATCGATCACTCTTCTCGTCCCCCCACCATGCGCCTCACCGACTCCGATCACAATTCCCTCTCTGCCTCCCCTGACTTCTCTGCTCTCGCCGGTCCCTCTTCCGATCACACCAACGGCCATAGCAATGGCTTCACATCCAAGTCTGTCGCAGGCAACGGTGTTCTGCCCAAGAATGGCAAGGCCATTGCGAGGGTCTCGCTTCCTGGCACCACCCTCTACGACGACACGCCCGTAGATCGCGAGGAGTACGTGCGCCTCGTGATACAGAGCCTCCGAGACGTCGGGTACATGTGCGTTCTCTCTCTCCTGTTCCTCTGTCCCAACTGCTCATTTCGGCAACCTCAGTGAATCTGCGGCAACGCTCGAGGCGGAGTCGGGGTACATCATGGAGGAGGCAGAAGTCGCAGATTTCAGGCAGTGTATATTAGATGGCTTGTGGGCAAAGGCAGAGGCTGCGCTGATCCGCCTTGGCGTTAGCGAAGATGATGGGCTCTGGGTGCGCCTTGCTTTAACAGATTTTCACGCGTATTACGGGTCTGACGAGCTCAAAGGACGCTAAATTTCTTATCAGCCAGCAGAAATATCTAGAACTATTGGAGGCAAAGAAGACAACATCGGCACTCCATGTGTTGCGCCATGAACTTGCACCACTAAATGTGGATCCTGATCAATTGCATACTTTGTCGAGGCGTGTACCTTCCTCTCTAACATGTATGGACTCTAACCAATATTACGTCTAGCTTTCTGATGTGCTCTGAATCTGAAGATTTGCGGCATCGAGCAGAGTGGGACGGTGCAGCCGGATCATCGCGGCGACAACTACTGAACAACCTTCAAAGTAGTCCTCTTTCTCTTGCTACTGGTCCTCAATCTAAATTATTCACTAGGATATATTCCTTCCTCTATAATGATTCCCCAGCGGCGAATCGTAACCCTACTTTCCCAGGCACACGCGCATCAGCAACAGCGCTGTCTATACCACAACGCACCCTCAGATTCCACAGCATTTTCACTGTATATGGACCATCACTGTGACAAGTCCGCATTTCCGCGGGTAACCACGACAATCCTCCAGGTGCACTCGGATGAGGTTTGGAATTTGGAGTGGAGCCATGACGGTTTGCAGCTGGCCACGGCAAGTAAAGATAAGACTGCTATCATCTGGAGATTATCGGTACGCTCCATCCAGCTCGCTTCTGATACATGTTCACACCCCGGTTTATAGTACGATGTGGAGCTGCGGTCACAATGGGTACCTTATCTAATATTGAAAGATCACCCGTATTCCGTAGGCTGTCTCGCGTGGTCAAAAGACGACTCAATACTCCTGAGCAGCGCTGAAAATCTTATCAAATTGTGGAATGCCAAGGTTTGTCATAGACATCAATCAGTCGTCATGAAACGTGACTGTGCCCTTAGACGGGCGTATGTATGAAAACACTCGATGTACATAAGGAGACCGTCACGGCA
Source organism: Termitomyces sp. DKA64 (assembly GCA_017657295.1). Lineage (NCBI taxonomy): Eukaryota > Fungi > Basidiomycota > Agaricomycetes > Agaricales > Lyophyllaceae > Termitomyces > Termitomyces sp. DKA64. The sequence goes on along the minus strand of JAGGAV010000012.1, from coordinate 75,316 downwards.
CTCGCTTGGCTTCCAGACGGTACAGGATTTATCTCCGGTGGCCTAGACCGTAACATTGTCCATTGGGTATGCTATAACTTTAGCAGGTCCGATCTATTAACACTCATTCTTGTCGTTGTAGGATATTGAAGGTAATATGCGTGATAAATGGGGTGAGACGGGAATCCGGATAACGGACCTTGCTATCACGCCGGACTTTTCGCGTTTGGTTGCCGTTGGAATGCAGCACCTTACGTCCGGCATTATCAGTGAGGGTATCACTGGGCGCGAGGTGCAGAACGGTGACTTGGCAGCTGCGGGTGCCGCGGCGGCAAGGGCTTTAGAAAATAGGATGGTTATTTATGATTTGACGACCAAGCAGATTGAATCGTGAGTATATTTCCTTGAGACCTAATTTTCAGTTGAACCACGGAGTTTTTCTCTGTGTCTATCCTGCTCGTGTCTTTGTTATTGTATATATTGACTGATTGTTTCTCGACAGATCCATACGTTTGGAAGGTGACCTTACGAGCGTCAAGGTGTCTCGAAATTCCCGTTTTGCGCTCATTAATCATGCACCCGACGTGAGAGTTCATCCGCAGTTGAGGTAATTGACTGATGTGGACTGATCCCTTTATTTAGGAGATACATTTGTGGGACCTCGATGCGGGTCGGTTGTCACGCAAGTATACAGGACAACGGCAAGGACGGCATGTTATTCGGAGCTGTTTCGGTGGATATGATGGTAACTTTGTCGTCAGCGGCAGTGAAGGTTCGTGTTGTTACCTCGTATCTTCTGGACATAACAAACAAGTCTTACCATCCTCCAACAGACAGCAACGTGTACATATGGCATTGTGATACGGGTACGCTACTAGAAATCCTCACAGGCCACGGCGAGGGCAGCGTGAACAGTGTTGCGTGGAATCCAACAAATCATGGCATGTTCGCGTCGTGTTCAGACGACCATACGATCCGGATATGGGAGACACTGCCGGAACCAGTGGTCGAGAAGTCTTTTAGTCTTCTACCGCCGACACTGACAGAAAACGGGAACAACGAAAGCGGCAAAGGGAAGACACGGCAGCAGTGGGACGCCGATGGCGTGGAGATATGATTGACCCTCAACTATACTTTTTCCATGCACACGAAGGGGTACAATAAGGGAGCCAGATTCAGACAGACTCCCCATTCATTTCGCATCAATTTATCAGGACCGAACCACTGCACGAACGTGGATTCTCCCTCGATTTGTACATTATTTATGGTACGCAACGTAACGTGACGAGGCGACCTCGCATTCTCGACCATTGCATTCATAGCGACATCTAACACCCATTGCCATTCATTACTTTCATGCCACACTGCATCTGATTACTCTAACAACCTCAATCCTTGTCAACATAGCTGTTTTTTCTTTTGCCTTCTTTTTGCATAGTAACACCCACTCCCCCTCAATGTGGACGTATCTTACATCACAGCATAGAGCTCCATCTCCTTCTCGAATCTGAAACGGAGTCGAATTTATTACCACTCGGTTGGCAACAAGTTGTGGGTCCCTTAAGGTCCAGCAGTTACGCGACGGCCTGGCCTGTCAGGATTGTTGCCGATCCTCGAGTTTATCTTATTTTCCAAGCATCCGTTCACTCTGGTTCAAACTATATACATGCCTTCACCACGTTGACTTACTATTTCGGAAGAATCCTGGTAGTCGTGTTTCTTCAGAGAACAGCTTGGTATTGAATTACTCCATTGGGTGCTGGAGACTTGATTTTTGCCAATATCTTCACATCCTTTCCGTAATTATAAATCTACTGGTTGTCTCCGGCCAGTTGGGTAGAAGAAGGATTTTGGATTGGTCGCCGGGGACATCGTGTGCTTACAATGAGTAGCAATTGTCACTTTTCCGGTATGAAGCATGCCTATCGTTCGATTTCTATGCGGTCCGTTGTCCGTAGATATCGCCCTCGGGATTATAACTTATGGGGGATCCCCGACAATTTGAACTGCTATTTTTGGACTGTCCTCGAACCCGGAACAGTTTGTTCGCAAAAGGGTTCCTGGTATTATATCCGCGTCTTCACTACTTGACTCCGTATATATGTCAATATTATTTTAAAGTATCTCCGTGTTTCAGTCTTTGAATCAAGTGAGGCGAAGGGACCTAAGTAACCCTCGAAACGCAGCGGCGTGGACTGGGGGTTCTTTCCGTATTCCTTTCTAACACCAAGCTCTTTGGTGCGGAACATCCCTTGCCGATTTAGGCACGACTCGGCTCCTCCCCATGTGTCCATCAAAAGTTAGAAAGTTAGAAAAAAAAGATCATATGCCCTTCAAAGAAGGTATGCGTGTACTCTCTTGAAGTGCCAGGAAATCCGACTCGGAGGGTAGTCCATTCATCAGACCCCCAAAAGATTTCGTTCGGCGTTTGAGAGTCTTCAAACGCTTTGGTCGCTTTTCTTGGCTGTGATAACGCTGGCACTTTGGAATGTATGACGCTTATAGCACTGGCAACCCGTCACCCCTTCCCAAAATGGAAAAGAAATCAAGAAATCAGGCTGCTATCCTCAATACACGCCGAAAAAGGTTGATACCCATTTTATTAAGTATAGTATAAAATGTAGTAGTTCTTTCAAGTAGTTTGAAAGTTTCTATTTATACACTAATGTAAAGTATTACGACACGCCGTTGGGATTGGGATATAATGAGAGTTGTTGTGAGCCGTGGGTCGTCCCTCACTGGTTCTGATATATGTAGAAGTACAGCAACGTTCAAGTTGGCACGGGATCTGATAACGGAAAGAGGATCATTGATGGAGCCGAGAAAAATAGAATGTGCAGGTAGCCAGATGGATCACAAGCAGATATTCGGATGTTCATGGCAACTGTGAGTGGGCCCGATGCTTGGGTACGAACAAAGACGCCATTGGGTCCTTCTTCGCATGACCTGGAGGTTTGAGAGGCCGTGTGTCAACAGGTGTGGAAGGATCAGCACGTAATGGTGGTTTGCGCATTTTGGCAGGTGATTTATCCACAGTACTAGGCACAGGATGAGAAGGAGCAGCAAGTGGTTTTTCAGCTTGGGCAGTTGTCGCATTAGAGGAAGAATTTGACCACTTGGTTGATGCCAGCGAGCTCATCGAGGTGCCTGGGAGACGGCGTATTACATTATTGACTGTGACACGACTAGTGCCACTTGTAGATGGAGGTAAGAAATCCATATTCGCCGCAAGAGGATTTGGGAGAACAGCAATCTTCTTTCCGTTCGGGGGCATCGGAGGAACGATGCGATTGAACAAATTCCTTTGCAGTTTGGACGCATCAGAGCGGGTCTTCTGAAAAAGAGTCTTTGGCGCCGAGCTTGGGGCCCCTAACGGCAATCCATAAATGAGGCTTGAGAGAATCGTAAATCAGGAAACGAGCGTACATCCACCTGTCCGCTGCCGCTTTGGAGGTGGAAGGCGGTCTGTAATTTTGACTTCTCGTTCCTTCTTGCGTTCCTCTGCTACAAGCCGCTGATTGCGAAGTTTAGCACTAGCCTCTTCTAGCCGGCGCGCCTCTGCCTCCCTCAAGAACTAGGGACGAGGCCATCAAGGTATAGAAGATACTAGAACAATGACAACTTACAAAATAGTGGTCCTTCCACGATCGTGTATTGTCCTCGGACCCCATTGAGTATCTTTCTATTGCAAGGGGATAATCTTCGTGACAAAGCCTTTTCCAAATATCTGGAGGGAACACGTCACTTTATGCCTATTGAGCCCAAAGTGTAACATACCTTGAGTATCATTTTCAAGATGCTGAAGGCAAAGTAAGATTAATGTGATAGAAGAGTATAACGAAGTCGTACCGGAGAATTTCCTTCTAATCGAAGGAGTTGCTCTGCATTGCAGCGCTCGAGAATTGGGCGAACCAATGCATACCTCAGTTCATCGCCGAGGCCACTGATGGCTATGAATTGTATATAAGCACTGCCATAACGGACTTGCATCATCATGAACCCACAGTCAATAGAGCTTGCACAGACTAAAGACGGCGTAAACAGATCAGAACCCATAGCAGATGATCCACTGGAAGTTTTACCTCGCTGGCAAAGTTGTACAAGGGATGGTACACGGCGAGCTGCTCCATCTGCGTCAAGATTCATTGGGTATGAGTGTAAGTTCCGGTATAAGCTTGAGATAATACAGATACACAAGCAAGCAACCTATTCAAGGGTCGGGTCCAAAGTCGAGAGTTGTATGGGTTCCCTGCCGGCGTCTAAATTGCACTTGCGAAGCTGGTCACGTGTACCAGGCACCAGCTGTGAAATTACGTGCGGCCCGGCAGGTGGCACGCTCTGAATATCTTGGTGGAAAGTGCAACTGATGTGTGGAGCACTGCTTTAATTCGATACCACTAGCGCGAGAGCACATTCTAGCTGCTAACGCCTTTCTCCATTAGATCTTCTGTAGATACATTTTAGGCTCTTTCTGGGTACTCTGACGCGATTTCAATTGCTTATGTTCCTCTCGCCTCATTATTTTTTGTCGTACGTCTTCTTCTTCATGTTGTTCCCCTGGCTTTCTGCAGGAGAACGACAAAGAATCATACCCAATTACCTTATCGTACATCGACTTCTTGCAACTACGTAAATAGAATCTGTTGGACCCTTCCTTTGATTCAAAATACATTATGTAAGCTTGGTGGGAGCTTGTTATTTAACAACCATCCAAGATCTAGAGAACTACGTGTTTTTCCTTCGTTTCTCTAGTGACTCTTCGGTATGCCTCTTGTGGAAGCACTAGAAGCGCGGAAATTGCGCCTGTCCGCGTTGAGGAAACGGAAGGCTGGAGAGGTAGATGAGTATGTCTTAGCGCTAGTACTCTGCCATTTCCTCAACAATAAGTCTAGTACCTCTGTCATTAAAAATCGAAATTTTGATCCAGAATCCCGCACTATTCGGAAACATGATCCACTGGATTCCGCTGAAGATACTATCGAGAATAATGTGGAAGGTCACGCTGAGAGAATTATAGCAGAAGACGAAGTTCGAAGGGCTCAGGAACTGGTATGTCTTAACTTTCGATGCAGATATGGATTTAACGATTGCTCTCTCCATCTCCAATTCAGGATATATTCAACATTGCACCAAAGCGACCAAATTGGGATCTAAAACGTGACATGAACAAAAAGCTAGCAAAGCTGGAACGGAGAACGCAGGAAGCTATACACACATTGATTCGTGAGTCGCAGAATCATTGATCCCTCTATATCCTGACGGAATCCAGGTCAAAGACTAGCTGCTCAGAAAGGGGAGTCAGATGATTTAGTTGGCGCCATGAATGCGCAGGAAAGGCAGGAAGCCTCTGAGGCCCTGTCTGACGAGGAAGACTAGATTCGAACTTTCCAGTGCGCTTTTTCATCCATGTATCTGTTATAGTAATGTTAATGTTCTTTAAACCCCGGAGACCCGTGCGATTGAATTCTGTGTCGCTTGCTTTGTTCGAAGTAGCCCCGTGCCCCATGGCTGACGGGGTACTCCTCTAGAACTCAGGATGTAGCAAATCCCCTGAGGGAATATTACATGGTATGCGACCTTCCTTTTGAATCGCTCTTCGCTGGCCAAGTTACGTGTACCATCCAACTGTCCATATTGGTGGTCTCAATCTGTTGGCTTTTGGGATATAAATGATCCAGTAAATAATAACTCATGAGCAGTGACCATGTTCTACGAGAAAAGTTTGAAATTCAATTTCTGTTTGTACTATCCTTCGAGCTGTCGATTGCGAAATCGCTGTATAGCATTCAATGGTGTCCGGTACTGTCATGGAAAAGGCATGCGATCTTTCGTCCGAGTTTGTCATTCGTCATGGAGCGCGTTCATCTTCAACTCTGCGCAACCCCGCTTCCCCTGCGATGTGTTATGGTTACCTTATGGTCTTTTGTAACGAAGAATCTCGATTCATAGTCGGGAGCCTCTCTCGGCATACGGGAAATATGTCGACAAACGAATGTTTGACTCAGTCCGAATTCTGTACAGCGGCACGATGGGACGGAGCAAAAGAGCAAGGACGACTTCGAGCCGCATTATACACAAAGCAAAATGCATGTGGTCTGGTGAGTGAGGTGCTCTGAACAGTGATAGTAAAGCTGATATGATGGCCTGACCTGTCCCGGCCCTTGGGCCAGGATGCTTTTGCATTAACATCGCAAAACATTTCTTCGTCGTAGTAGAAATTTGACTGGAAACATGCACACCCGTTTAACGAGATCTTGAATTGAGCCCGACAACGAGGTCATGCCATTTGCTTGTACGGACTACTACGACCACTACTACGGTCTCCGGGTCCGCTTTTAAAGCCAACTGGGTGGCGCTTCGGGATAATCGTAATGTCTCCATGTTCGAGATTGTGGTAATTTACCACTCGCGGTGCATCAGGCCTGATGACGTCTATCACTGATGTTTTCATCAATATAAGCTCAAGCGGCTGCGGCTGCACCGTTCGCCAGAAAGTGGAAGATGTGTTCTTACTTTCCCGTGCCTTCAACTACATCCCTCTGTCGAGTGATTGAAAGGCATCTTTTTGCTGGGATTCCCGCTCACACTTTTGTAATCTATCTACCCTCCTCACTCAAATAGAACCTTCATGGACGTCCTCGTACAGAGCGCTGCGCTTGGGGATTCGAAGGAAGCTGTCACTGTTTTGGCGGGCTAGGACCTCAAGGAGGCGCAAAGGCTATCCATCCTGGTGTCCCTACCACCCTTGACGTGATGCTCGCCTTTTCTGACAACGTTTTAGCTGCTAGGTTCTCATATGCTCCAAAGTGGTGTCTAAACTTGATTTTCTACGCTGCATATGTCAAGGGCAAACCCATCCACGTCGAGGTTGGAAATGCAACTGTCCTGCCCTATGTTGACGACGAGATCGGCCTCTGATAGGTGTTCAAGGTAAATTGCATGTTGAACACAGAGTTTTCTCGCCGTTTCAGTATACTATGTAACAGAAGGATATTTGGACTTTTTGAAGAATTTCGAGACCGAGGAGAAAATATTCAGAAATCTCAATGTCCCATGTTAGGGACTGCACGAGAGGGTTAGGGGATGATAAACGAAGCCCGTCAGGTCCTATGGTTGATGCCCGCCAGCTTTCTGCCTTTCATACGGTTCATTCAATGAACAGATCAGCATTGACGCAGCATTTACCCATACCTTGAAATCAACAAGACCTTATTGGTGCTACCTAGTATGCTTTGCATTCAGTAAATTGAACATTACTACATACCAAATTGAACATTACTACATACCAGATAGTTCATATTCCAATATGTCCAGACTATCTATACATATCAAAATTTACAATGCGCAGTCCGGTCCCGAAGCATTTGTATGTAGTAAATGTATCTGAACGTTCATCTTACTGGCAGGTGACCTGCCTCGATGATTTCGAGGCTTTTGCTGTGTCGAAGAGGAGCCCTGCTTCAAATTCGAAACTGGAGGTTCGTGTGGTGATGCGGTCAAGTAAGTGTGAGGTGATGTGATACCAGCAGAGGGCGGTAACTAATGCATTTCGAGAGACACTCTGCATTTATTTTCTGACGGGCAGGTTCCTCCTCAAGTGACTTCGTCTCCAGATTGATCAGGCAGAGTAGCAAGGACATCGTCAAGAATATGTATGTGGTCGTGAATGTTGTAGAATTCACATATAATATAATAATGATGTTTCGCCATTTGCAAACGACAGGCTTGAAATGTTTCACCATCTTGTCTTCAAATAGTCCCGGACACTCTGACAGAGTAGTTTAGAGTCTGGTAAAACGACTTCCGTAAAGCCAGAGAGCGTGACTCGTAGCAAATTTGACAAAGGTACCTCGATATTACATCTTCAATCACTCTTGGCGTTTGGTAGTTTCTGGAAGCCACTGATTAGTACAAGCTGTCCAAGTAGTATGCAGCCGGGAGAGGTGTGACACTGATCTATTTCAAGACTTTCCGTCCAAGATCATCGATTCGATACCTTGTATGTGAACTTACTCATGGGCATGAGGATGTTTGTATGAGTGCGATCTTTGAGCATGGGAGAGGTGGACAAGTCTTCTGTAATATTGCATTGTGGAAGGCGGGGTTCAGTATCGGGAACGGTCGGTCTCGAGGATGATCAGACCCATTCTTGTAGGTGCCAATACTCGCTCAAACTCGAAAGATACCACCATATTGCTGTGGCAGACTAAGTAAACATTCTTCGTGTGAACCTCTTGAGGTATCGTCGCAAGAATCACCACCAAAAGGTTTGTGGAAGTTATTTCTTAGAACTTGAAAATCTTTTCTGTACAGTTGTAGAATCTTGAGATAGCATCTTCTCAATGAACGTCTCATTATCAATCTGATAGAAGCAGTTTCTGATGTCTCTTCCGACATACTGAACATACATTTTGAGTGTCGGCACCGATTCATGGATCTGGTGCAGAAGATGAATGGTGTGTCAGTACACTGTACTTCGATGGAAACACGCGTATCAGTGACCTCGTTCGGAAAATTAGGTAGTGGACAATGTATGCGTCTGATCTGAAAACACGAATTTTTTTCTATAGTTCATCGTTGGAAAGAAACTCAGAAATTAGCCAAAAGCTCTCAAGGGGGAAATGGTTGCTGACAAATCAAGCTATCGAAATTTATTCGTTTTGAAAAATGACAACTGTACGTGGGTCATAACAACTAGTGAAGCGCTCAAGTCATAGTTTGCACGACGACAATACACGACAACGGAATTATAATTCATAGCAATGAGTTTGCTCTCATCCTGCCACAGGGCTAATCTACGCGTTGCACTTGAAGGGCCACGCTGGTTCTCAGAATGTTCACAGCTACAATTCCAATTCTTCAGCTGCAGTATACTTAAACAGCCACGTTGGCTCTCAAGTTGTGTGCAGTCACGATTCTTCAGTACTTCGCCGCGAAATGACGCGCCAAAACGTCTTGCAATGGAGGATTTTACTTGTGACGTGCTAAGGTGCTGAATCTTCTGAATGTCCACGCTCTGACACTTATTTTTTAAGCAGGAATTTCTCCATAATTGCGCATATCGGTGAATATCAATGCAGTTCTACACCATCTTCGTTGACGCTGAATATCAGTCTAAGACCACGGTAAATCGACTCTTGCGGACCGGTGCGTATCTACATACCCTCATTTGCTTTTGTCTAAATGCAATGCTAGATTGTTGGAGGTCGGCGAGCCACATCCCCTAGTTTCTATGCGAAGCTGATTGCTATTCAGCTCACGGGAACAATAAAAAAGAAGGAAATCGGAAAGAATGAGCAGGTTCTAGATAAACTCAAAGTGGAGAGAGAACGTGGAATTACGGGTATGTCACATAACCGTTTCCAACAGGTTTCCAAAATCTCATCAAAATCTAGTCAAGGCGCAAACAGCAAGGTGAGTACGCCCTCGATACTTTTTGTCATCCTAAATATTCACAGGGTGTTAGCATGGTCCATCACTTCAAAGGCCGGGGCTACATGCTCAATCTCATTGATACACCTGTCTGTATTTCAGCTCTCCCTTCAAGGTTCAAGAAAGGGCCTTATATACAGCTTTAGGGGCATGTAGACTTTTCATGGGAAGTATCTCGATCGCTGGCGGCTTGCCAAGGCGCTCTCCTGCTGGTTTGTCACAAGTTGTCTTCCTCCTTCTCACCATTAAAACGTCCTAGGTTGATGCTAGTCAGGGCGTTCAAGCGCAATCTATTTCGGTATTTCATAATGCCAAAGATCGAGGTCTCACAATTATCCCCGTTCTCAACAAGGTTCGTCATCCCTGGCCGCCCCTTACCTCTATAACCTCGTTTGGATAGATAGATCTTCCTGCTGCTCAGCCTGAACAGATAGCTGCCCAAATGCAATCTACGTTTGGTATCAATCCCGACGACATCATCCGTATTTCTGCAAAGACTGGTCAAGGTGTCGAAGACATTCTGGAAGCAATCATTACTCGGATACCACCTCCGATTGGCAGTACTAATGCACCTCTCAAAGCTTTTCTATTTGATTCCCTGTGTGTTCAGCTTCAGTCATTCTTCTAGTATCTTGACTAAGTCTATGCAGTTATGACCGTTATCGTGGTGTTATCTCTCTGGTTAATGTCCAGCAAGGTATTCTTCGCAAAGGTGTGTCGTCTTTGTCACTCGTTTGATGAATTGTTTCAAGTTATTCAGGCGATAAAATCACGTCGTGCCACACTCGCAAGAAATATGAAGTGACAGAGTTGGGGATAGTGCATCCAGAAGAAGTTCCGACAGACAGTCTTCGCGCTGGCCAGGTCGGGTACATTGCCTGCAACATGAAGGAATCTTCTGAGGGTATGATTTTCTTGAGTTTCTTGTCTGAGCGAGCATAATGCATAGTCTAGCCCATATTGGCGACACGCTGCATCGCGTCGGTGAGCCTGTGGAACCCCTACCTGGCTTCCAGCCTGCGAAAGCTATGGTGCTTCGTTTTGCGTATCTTGGAGAGAGCTCTACTTACAATTGGCAGGTTTTCGCTGGTATATTTCCTGTTGAAAGCAGCGACTTTCCTAAACTTGAAGAATCTATCAAACGGGTATGTTACTTATTATCATGGTATCTCTTCAATGACTGACTCTCGCCAGCTCACTCTAACGGATCGCAGCGTTACTGTTCAGAGAGAGTCGTCATCTGCTCTTGGGCAGGGGTGCCGTCTTGGATTCCTTGGCACACTTCACATGGACGTCTTCCGCCAACGACTGGAGGATGAATATGACGCGAACATCATCATCACTGCGCCAACTGTGCCTTATAAACGTGAGGACATAAATCGTTGTTGTGTCATCGTCTCATTTTGCCTAGTGGTCTACCGGGACAACAAGGAGGTCTTCGTCAGCAACCCCACCGAATTCCCTGAGACTGCCGACTCTACTTGCAAGGTCAAAGAGATCCAAGAGCCGGTTGTCAAAGCATCGATTATCGTACCAGAAGGTACCTCTTGCAGAGTACTTCTCGTTCTGCCGTTGCTAATTGCTTTGACATAGAATATTTCGGAGATATGATGGAGTTGTGCTTCTCCCACCGTGCTGAAGAGCTTGACCATCGTTATTTGGACTCTGGAACGAGTTCTTCTGAATCGTCTCGAATCATGCTCACTTGCACGATACCTCTCAGTGAGATTGTAACAAACTTCTTCGACAAACTTAAGAGCCGCAGCTCAGGCTTTGCCAGTTTTGAGTGAGTTTTATTATCCTGGCTTTCTGCTCCACAAGGTAAGATTATTTGGTTTGTTTAGTTACGAAGATGCGGGTTACAAGCAGAGCGACTTGGCAAAGGTATTTCTGTCTTTCCATTTGTCCATATAGCACTTGGCATATAGACACTAATCATAACAGATGTCGTTCCTTCTCAATGGAAATCCTGTCGATGCACTTGCCATCATTGTGCATCGGTCAGTAGCGGATGCTCTTGCACGTGTATGGGTGAAAAAGCTTCGTGAGTATGCCATTTGATCGAGTGATTTGCCGGCTGTCGCTGATTTGACTGAATTTTAGACAAGGTCATTCCACGACAGTTATTTGAAGTCCCTATCCAAGCTGCTATCGGAAAGAAAGTTTTGGCACGTGAGACCTTGAGTGCTATGCGAGCAGACGTCACCGCGGGCTTATATGGAGGTAGGTCCCGAGTCAAAATGGCCTTCGAGTCTACAGCTGATCGATGCATATTGTTCTGCTGCAGGACATTATGAGCGTAAGATGAAACACCTTGAGAATCAAAAAGAGGGAAAGCGGAAAATGAAAAGAGTAGGCAAGGTCAACCTACCGCAGGAGGCTTTTTTCGATATCCTGAGCAACAAGTCATGACCTCTTTTCCCAACAAAAAGGTCATCCCCGTTCAATTATTACATACAGAGTATAACAGCCCAGGTATAAGCACAGTAGTCTAATATACGGAATCATAATTCGTTGTCTTCATCATCATACGTTTCCTTGAGTAGGCTGGGTGCGATGCTCAGGCACGAACTTTGTCCGAGAGTAACTTACTCACCGATAGATTGACGACGGGGGATGATCTCCACTGTGTGGCACTGTCAAGAGAGTTGTATCAAGCATAAAGGTGAACACATACTCGTTGGTAATGAATACATCGATCAACTCTGGGCGGAGATAGTCATAATAGGGATTGACCACTTCCACCTTTTCCACCAGATCGCCCTCCTCAAAACCTAGAACATTATTCGGGTCACCGAAATCAAGGGCGCTGTATTCGTGATATAGATTCCATAGTGGGGTCAGTTTAAATTGTCCGGCGCAGACGACGACTGGTGTTCGATGAGCTTGTGCTGCAGTTGCTGCAATGAGTGATCCAGAAGTAGCGAACATGCCACCATTGGCGAAGATTGCATGGGCACCGATGATGACCTTATTCACTCGGGACATGATGGCAAACATGGAGGAGTCAGGAACGAGAAATGTTGAGATGCCAGCTGATGAAAGTGATTGTGCCATGTCACGTCCGCCATATCTGGATTGGAGAATTTAAGCACCGTCAAGCCAAGCTGGAAAAAGACGAACGATGGTGCCGTCTCTGTGACGATCACTGTGTATTTTCTGTGGTGAGCAGCTGATTTAAGGAAAGATTCTACCGTTCTTGACATTCCGAGCGTCAATATAATCTCACTGCCATCAAAGTCGTATTAGCAGCAAGAACACGCGATGGTAATGGCAATGTGACAACGGACTCGGAATGTATGTGGTCTTTTGCGTTTTTCGAAACATTGTCGTACACCGTCTCTAACTCGTCCAAGACATCTTGAATGGCCTCCATAAGGACTGGTTTCAGCCCACGTGCAAAGGAATCAGGATCGTGAGGATCATTCTCCTTGAGTGTAGCTTTTGCGCCATTTGTCTTGGGCACAGCAGTATAATGCGCCCTCGGCTGTCCTAGTAGCACAAACTTTGCGATCGAGAATTCTTGGGGCGTAGTGGTGGCGTTTTTCCCCGTTGCAGTATGATATTCTTCCTTGATATGATGTAGAACCTTGCGCACCGTGTTTCCAACAGAGTGTTCTGTGTGAATTTGAACATGGATCGTAAAAGATCTCAATCAACACAAGTTCCAGGTCACACCTTTAGGTTGCGCGTTAACTAGCCTCCGCCCAACGCTTCGAATAGTTTCAGCAAGCTGTTCCATGTTCGAAAAACGTGCTTTCGAAATGACCTGGCGCAGGACTAGGAGAGTCTCCAAAGCGATTGCTCGCGAGCCTACTATTTGCCTGTACTCCTGACCTTGAGTACAGGCTACTACATTCAGTTGGGCTCTACTGACCGTCTCCGCAGCCTGGACGCGAGATTTTCAACAGATCGCTGGCTTGCGCCTGAAAAAGGATCGGACGACATGGTATTAATGGCCGATCTTGAACAACTACGAGTAAAAGTGGAAAAAGATACTTATCCCGGTTCACAATAATTTGTCCTTGCCCGATATGGCAATCTCATATACAATTAATTATGCTTTATATCAAATCCGAACCAATATCCGATTAGTACTTAGACTGATCATATACAAGGATCAAAAAAGATTTCTAATCCTGGGAGCGAGAAGCAATGTGCCAGTTTAAGGTATCAGCCCACTTGGGCAAGATCTGCGAGATTTCCTCCACGTCTTTGTCTCCACGTCCAGACAAGCACTTCAGATTATGTGAGCAACCAACCTTGTCCCCTTGAAAAGGCTCAACTTACAATAACTATGTCTTTATCCTTTGGAAGAGTCTTCGCGATTCGAACACCCTCCCAGATAGCGTGGGATGATTCTAGAGCTGTTTCAAAGGTCAATAACGAACAAAGCGTGAACACGGGTCAATATCCCACCAGGAATGATGCCCTCGCGTTGAGTCAGCAGTCTGAAACCACGAAGAGCTTGTTCATCGGTGGCAGCGACATACTCTGCCCTTCCGGAATCTTTTAACCAAGCATGCTCAGGGCCTACGCCAGGGTAATCTAATCCAGCGCTGATGGAGTGGGTTTCAATAATTTGTCCAGTTTTAGACTGGAGAATGTACGTCCGAACACCGTGTAAGACACCAGGTTGGCCCTTAGACAATGTGGCGCTATGCCGGTCACCGTCAAGACCTGACAGACGGCATGGATTCAATTGCAAGTTCTCGAAGGCTACACGAGTACCCACCTTCGCCACCTGCCTCGACACCAACTAACCTGACACCCTCATTCTTGATAAAGTCATGGAAAGTACCAATGGCATTGCTTCCGCCACCAACGCACGCAACAACGACGTCTGGGAGCTTTCCAGCTGCAACTTGTAATTGTTGTTTGATCTCCTCGCCGATGATCTTCTGGAAGTCGCGAACGATAGTCGGGAATGGATGCGGACCGATCGCAGATCCTACGAGGTAGTGTGTAGTAGAGAGGTTGGAGACCCAGTCCCGCATGGCCTCATTGACCGCATCTTTCAATGTGCACGATCCAGACTGCACAGGAACTACCTAAAGTAACAAGGTTGAGCAAAGAAAGGCTTGGGACTGAGATGATATCTATCACACCTTTCCACCGAGCATCTCAATTCGGAAGACATTGAGGGCCTGACGCCGGACATCTTCCGCTCCCATGTAGATCACACATTCCATCCCAAATTTGGCGCATACGGTGGCAGTTGCAACACCATGCTGACCGGCGCCTGTTTCTGCAATTATACGGGTTTTGCCTATACGCCGCGCTAAGAGTATCTAGGGTTTGTTTCCCGAAGTCGATAAGTGTAAGAATGCAATTTTAGGTGCCACACATACCTGTCCTATAGCGTTATTGATTTTATGTGAGCCTGTGTGGTTTCTGAAGAGCATTTAGCTACTTTTGTACGAAGTAGAGACGCCGCACTCACAGGTCTTCCCGTTTCAACCAGATCTTAGCTCCACCAGCCTCTTCGGTGAGATTCTTAGCGTAGTACAGTTGAGAGGGTCGGTTGATGTACTCGAAGTGACTGCGAAACCCTTTCCAGAACTCAGGATCAGCCATAGCAGACTTGTGCGCTTCCTCAAGCTCCACAAGACAGTCAACGAGAGCTTCCGGAACATATTGTCCACCAAATTGGCCGAACCTTGCTGGCAGATCTGGTAGGTTCGAGGTGGATATAGATACAGGCTCTGGAAAAGCTGCACTGGAGTTTATTTTCGCATGCAAGGAGCGCCTGTGGGGGGGTTCCCCCTTTCCGCTGATTTCGCGACAAAAAACTTCAACATTTTCTGCGACTTCACCAGGAGCGGAAGTTTTTAAGACGTTTACCAAGCGACTTCCGATCACAACACCATCAGCACCAGAATCAAAGACGGCATTGACGTGATCGCGCGTTGCGACACCAAAGCCAACAGCGAGAGGAACAGTGGCGAAATTGCGTACTCGTGCGATGATGTCAGGTAGTTCTGTGTTAAGAGTACCAGTTACTGAAGATCCTGTTGTACCCATCTGAAAGGTCAGTCAATCGGAGTGGACGTCACTGATAACGATGATCAAATCTTCCACCTTCGAAACAATGTAGATAAACGAGTCTGCGATAGACGAGAGGAATTTGATACGGGGAATCGTCGTCGACGGCGCGATCAAAGGCACATAAGAAACACTTCAGGCGACTGTAAGTGAGATCCGATGAGCATTCGATAGGACTGACTTTGCCTTCCTACATTTCTCTCGGAAGGTGACAGCTTCTTCAGGAGGTAAATCGACCATGATAAAACCACTCGCTCCAGCTTCTGCTGCATCCTGGATGGCCTTGTCCTCTCCATAGGCAAGTATAGGGTTGTAATATCCTGACGTTGTTATCGATATCTCAAAAACGGACTATCACGAGATGACCAACCCATCAAAACCACAGGAACAGTGAGACCCTGATTTCTAGATTTTTTGAGTAAACTAAAAGTAGCAGATAAGTCGACATCGTTTCTGAGAGCGATCTAAGGCAGATCAAAACGCGTTAGACAAACAGACCTTAGCACGCACTGTATTGGTTTCCTGAATAGCAGGACCATCGGCCATAGGTTCAGAGAAAGGCATTCCGAGCTCTACGATATCTGCACCCCCGGTTTGCATTGCAAGCATTATCGGGACTGTGTCATCGGGTGTGGGGTAACCAGCAGTAACGAAGGTTACAAGTGCAGGAGCGTCCTAGATGAATGGGCTGAGTTACATGTCATTCAGATAGACGAGATAATATACTTGTGCTTTTTTCTCTCGAAAAACTTTGGAAAGAGCCTCCATGGTAGGGATGACAGAACTGGAGCTAACTGGATAGAAATAATTTAAGTAGTGAAAGCAAGTCACGTGCCAAAACTAGCCTCGATTTATAGAAATACGTATCACGCTTCTTCATCTCGCCGATTACACTTGAGCAGCGTAGGCACCTCTGATGAGCTCGGACCAAAAGCTGGCTGATGCATTCTATCCAGTATGCATAGTAATGTTCCGGAGATCATGACTGAATCGACCACCACTACCAGTGTTGATGATGCAAAGGCCTCGGAGATCCAAGATAAGGCAGGGTATGTTTCGGCCATCCCACAGTCAATACATGAGTCCCGTGTTCTTGTAATATACACAGGTGTGATATGAAATTTTTTTCCTGATCACTCTGACTCGTGGTCATAGGAGGTACAATTGGCATGCTGGTTGGCCAGCAGGGTTACGTTCCAGAACAATACTTTTTGACAGAGACTTTGCGAAGCCAGACGAGATTTCATGATCCTCAACAAGATTCTTTGTTTTCGAATTCGAGCTCCGTGCAAGGCTTCAGAAATTGGAGCAATAGTAGTGGTAGAACAACCCCACAGGGTGGGCCAGGCGTCTCAATCCTCGATACTCAGCCACAGCGAACTTTGCTCGTACGATCATCTCGGCCCATTGGTGTATCCGTTACGTTGGGATCGAACAAGCAACAGCACAATCAACCAACATGTACTCAAGTTTCAGAGAATGTATATGAGGCTCATCTCCCAAGTCTGATCACGCCGCGTAGCACAGTTCCAGGCGGAGCGGGGAGTAGATCCATCAGGTATGCCATTTTAGAGGTGAATAAATTCACTCTGTATTGTTCCACACACGATAACATGGCATCGGCTAGTGGAATCCCTTGTTAGACAGTAGCAATATTGAAATAGATGGTAAGATACCGCCGCATCAATACGATATGCCGCCTGACAAATTCACTGCATGTTGCATCCATTAGACTGGGTCCGTATTGCCACTGAAATCGAACTCAATTATGCATTTGATGCGTTCTTGGTCTTACACGGCACAGACACAATGGCTTACACTGCGAGTGCCCTGAGTTTCATGCTAGAAGATCTTGGCAAGACCGTTGTCAGTTGGCTCTTTTCCTATTCTGTCCGGTGTCAAGTGGATTACCTTTCAGATTCTGACAGGCGCCCAAATCCCAATGTCGCAACTGCGAAATGATGCCGTTGATAACTTTATGGGGGCACTCACAATTGCTGGTCACTATATTATACCAGGTATTACAGCGGGATGTCATGGTATTCCTCGGCTGATTTCGAGAAGAGTGCAGCATTTATTTCAATCACATTCTTTATAGAGGAAACAGGACTTCAAAGATGTCATCATATGATCTGAGCGCATTTTCTACTCCCAATTTCCCACCTCTTGTAGATGGTAGGTTGATCAAGCCAGACTCGGAGCAACTGATTAAGTGCCAATCTAGTGGGCATTGAGATTGTTGTTAATTGGAATAATGTCCTCCGGCAAACTGGTGTTCGCCGTTTCAGAGCTCACAAACGTGAGTTTCCCTGAACATGCCATTATCACTCACTCAAAGCTCGTCAGAGATGAGCCCTCATGTCGCGAATTTACGCCTCTTCCCGGGTGTGTCAGTGGCAACCGTCAAAGCGTTTTTCTCGCCATCGATCCGCGGGGTAATATTGGAGACTTTTGGTGCTGGCAATGCTCCGCAGCGCACAGATCTGTTGCAGGTGCTCAAGGATGCATGCGACCGCGGCGTGATCGTAGTTGCTATCACCCAGTGCAAAAAAGGATCTGTGTCAGATACGTACGAGACGGGAAGGACGTTATTACAAGCTGGAATCGTGCCCGGTAACGACATGACTCCGGAGGTATCTTTTGTTTTTGAAATTCTGATGAAACAATACGTACTTACCTCTTTACAGTGTGCGCTCACGAAACTAAGTTATCTGCTATCAAAACCTGAACTTTCGACTGCTGAGATCCGAGATCTCATGACGACATCCCTGCGCGGTGAACTTACGCGACATTCGCGTTCGGCGCCATCCAATCCCGCTTCAGTTCAAAGGACTCTTGAGAGCATCTCAGGCGTTTTATCCGAGTTCGTAAGGCTCACACAGCTGTCCACACCTGGATCACAAATCACGCTGACACCTGAAACACCTATTGAGACGGCTGCACGTGATGCGACTGCTCCGTGGACTTGGACGGCTGGAGAGGCAGCAGCAACTGAGGCAGTGTTAATACCGTTTTTGATACATTTGGCAGCAGCCAAGAATGATCTCATGACCATGCGTTTCTGCATTGACGTCTACGCTGGGAAGGATGGGGCAGAAGAACCATATCAAACCATGAACGTCGTTGGCGGCATTGTCAATTGCCCAGATCCCACAAATGGACAAACGCCATTACATGCTGCTTGTCTCAACGGCGCCGTGCAAGCCGTTGACTTGTTGCTTCGTTCCGGAGCGCTAGTCCATTTGCGCGACTCATTAGAGCACACATCGCTGTATTATGTACGTGTGATCTTTGAAACTTGCGTTGATAACTGATCAGCATTACTCTTTCCAGGCTGCTCGACAAGGCCATGAGGACATTGTCGAAAAACTTCTCCAGGCCGGCGCTACCCTGGGAAGCGTTGATGAGCCGTTTGCAGTTCTTAGGCTCAAGGACGCGCTTCTGGCAGGAGATCAAACAGCTAAGAGGATTTGGCTCAAGGCTGGAGTCTGGAGTGAAGCTTCCTATTAATGCAGTCCTCGATAGTTGCATAAACACGCAACATAGATCCAGATAGTAAAACGAATGCAACAGGCGAAGAAAAGTAATAAACACCTGTCTGAGTTCACAATTCACATAATTATGAACACCGACGGCTTGCCCTGAAAAGTAGATGACTTCTGTGCACAAAGCTCGTCTGATCAATGATCAAATCGAAAAAAATGCACTAAGGATACACTTCAGAGGGCAGAGACGTAATAGCACTCTGACGTTCAGAAGGATAACAAGTAGCTAGGTGAACATACGTAGATACCACAGTAGGATGTACTTGGGTTGAAGCCAAGAATCAGGAATCAATGGCTTTTGTAATGATACAGTGGTGTAGAAGGGTTAGTAATGCATTAGAGATATGAAGAATAAAGATTATCCAACAAACTAGATAAGCTAAAGCTAGGATAGCCACTTTTAGGCGACCCAGACTGCAAACGAATCAGATCGGCAAGTGCTGCGACGACAGAAAAGACTGACAAGAAAGTGCGATGACAAGATATAGTGTGACGAGCCTAAGAATTGTGGTCAATATTCTCAAAATATAATTTTGAACGTTTAGTATCGTACATGATTCCTTCCATATAGTTTGATAGACCGTCCCTGTACATTAGCTGAGACAAATGACAATAAATGCAGTCGGAGGAACGTACTGCAGAAGTGTGTTGACAAGAAGCACCGAGGCGAAGAAGACAACCGTCTGGAAGAACGTCATTTCACAGTGATAGGTAGCGTTTGTCGACTGACCTCGAAATCAGCGAAGAATAATGTCAACTCATGATCGGTGCTGTAAAAAATGACTTTGACGTTGCTACAAAGGTAGAACAAACGTACATCCAACCAACAATGACCAAAAGTGGGATTACGAACGCGGCGATTTGCTTTGATTTGAGAGAATGTTGAGCGCAAGAATGATACCGATTAGATGTTACTGACAATCGAGCTGCCCACACAGACGCCAATCGTGATTTCCATCTTGCCTTTCAGAGCCATGAAGATCGCCGTGACATGTTCAGCGGCATTACCCTAGCGAATGTTAAATGTAAACCGTGTAATCTCTATGCATACTGAAGTAATAGAACTTACAACAATTGGCAACAGAATCAGACCAATGAAAGTTTTTGGAATGTAATACCGTTCTGCAGTCTCCTCAATGGATGCAACCACTAGATCCACCGTGATTAGAGCCTTCCTTATCTTTCCTTCGCAAAAACTTACGATAATCAGCACAGAATGAAGTCACTACAGTTATGCCAAGCAAACTGTAGCAAACGTCAGCATGTTATTTTCAAAGGAATAAGAATACAGACGCTGTTGCGGAGGCAATGATACTCATCTTCTGTTCCTCCTCTTCCTCATTCTGCCTCCTTTGTGACTCAAAATAATGCGGATGGGTCTTAAGCTATTAGTAGCGATTGATTGCATGTTCAATTAGCATTACCCCTGAACGTTGGACGATGGATGTCTGCACTGACTTGAAAGAAAATGTATGCAAAGTAAACACCCAGCAAGAGAATAGCAGTTCCCCTTGAGATAGCAAGCAAGCCAGCTTCGGCAGAGAAACCTAGCTCAAGCGTACACGTCTCAGATTGCGAGGTACAAAGTCTATATGTAAAAACCCCGTACCTCGTCCACTCTTAGATTGAGTGCTATGGTAGGCGGCCGGAATTACAAGTGCTGCCCGATGCAATGAATTGAGGCATGTGCACTATACCTATCCTAGATATGAAACTTACTGATGCAAGCCAGCGTCATGAACTAGTGAGTGGAAATCAATTCGCAGATGGAAATGAAAAGTAAGATGAATCATACAGAGGCCGAACTGGAAAGTTTGAGCAAGATTTCCTACAAAAAATGATAACAGACTCACGCCTGAGCACCTGTTGCTACGAACTTGGACTCTTTGAATTTGAAGCCAGCTGAAGTAATAAGGTTTAATCTCTCCGGTTTAATCTTCATTTATAGAACTGACCCGCAATGAAAGAACATCCTAAAACCAAAAGGATGTTCGATAGGATAGAGCCCAACATCTGAGACATAATTGATACACAGACAGAATCCGTTCAGGAGCGACTTACCGAAGTCTGAACGATGCGTAGCTCGCCTGTGGCAAATCATTAAAAAGAGGAAGGCAATGTCCCGCAGTTGACTACCTTGTAGCAAGGCGGCCACACCGACAATTATCTCGACGGCGTTACCGAAAGACGCGTTGAGAAGACCTGCTAGAGTTGGTCCCAACTTGGTGGACAGTTGTTCTGTCGCGTCTCCGAGAAGCTGACTCCGGAATTAGCGTTACTTGTGGCCAATGATGTGGCCAAAGAGCTACCTTTGCGAGAGGAATAATAGCGACAAAACTAAAAATGAATCGGAGTGCCGCATCCCAATTTAAATTGTGGGAAATGAAACTCAAAGGAATGAATACGAGGAGGGCGTTGACCCAGGATTGTAGGAAAAACCAACGTAAGGAGTGAAAGAATGACGGTTCGTCTTCTGATTTGAGGAAAGCAGATATTCTTTCCAAAAAGGGGCGAGAAGGAGGAGTTCGGCCACCATTCTCGGCGAGGCTTAACAAGGGCTGGGTTTCGTTGGGCATGGTCAAAGAAGATGGAAGAAAAGTAGATATTGACGTGACAAATTGAACGATTAAGGAGGCAGTGCTCGGACACGTGCCGAGAACGGGCGCGAGCAATCAGTCGTTTACTATAATTCGTCCGCGTTTTCCTTTAGAACTTCGTTCTCCGAGTTGTTGAGGTGAGAGGTGTCTGCCCACTGCGTAATGACCCCAAGCCCCGTTCGATCGATATCGACAATTGTCACTGATGTGTTCAAACATCGTTGAACAACCACACCGGGTGCACAGCTGACTCTTCTGCCGTGAATCAAGCTTCTCATCAACGTTCCGATGAAGCCACCGTGTGAAATAACGAGGATATGGTAAGGATCACTTCTGAGGGGCAGGAGGGCTGCACCATCCAAAATATCCTTTATCCACCAGGTCTCGGCCCGAGCCGCGAAAAAAGCCCCTGATTCCATCGTCTTATCCACAGTTGCAGCTTGCAATTTTGTTGTTTGTGTCTTGCCTTGCAACTCACCCATGAACTAGACCAGGCTGCGTCAAGCAATAACTCGGAAAAATAAATACGACACACCCGTTCTCGCAGTTCCACTCTCTTCTGCAGTTTGACGTCCGGGTGGTTTACTAAAATTGCTTTTGCAGTCTGTGCAGACCAGATCAGCACTCGGAACGTTATGGTGCAGTCAATCTACTTACCTGGACTGCACGACTGAGATCACTACTAAATGCGATCTCGAAGGGTACCGACCGCAGCTTTTTACCCACCATTTTTGCTTGCTCCAACCCCACATCGTTCAGTGCTGTGTCCAGTTGACCTTGAATGATCCCCTCCCGGTTCTCCTGCGTCTCACCGTGTCGAACGATGTAGATTCGAGCAGAGGTGGACATGTTGGTAATCACTCAATCACCAATACCCCACAAGCCTGTTGATGGGTGAGTATCATATCTTGTTTCGACAGCTGATCAAAGCCAACGCAGAAAGGAAAACTTTTGATTAAGTATATCCCAATTTGACTGATGGGGAGCTGCCCGCCCCTTTCCCCCTACCTTATGTAACCATCACTTACGACGTTAGTATATCTGCAGCCAGTGCTTCCTTCAAAGCCTCAAGTTGCTGATATGTACCAACCATCAAAAAAATCTCTATCACACCGACTGTATATTTGATACAAAACGTCTATCGACCCAATCTATCCTTGTAATACAGAGAACTCCAGAATCTCGAGTGTTTTCCGTCTGACTTGCAACCTCTGCGGCTAGAGAAGGAAATAAAAGCTTACGATACCAGGATAGTAATTTCTTGAGTCACATTCTTCACCCGCTCTTCCGGGAACGTGGTCGTCAATGTTTGGATTTGTGCCACGATCTTGCTGGATTGGCCGACGTTAAGCAGTTTTTGAGCTTTGGCAGCGTGGATCTGTAACTTGTTATCATGATTTGCAAATAACTAAAGGTCAAATCCCACAAGATTGCCAAGTCCGACCAGCGCACGGTACGCCGCCTCAGAGTCCGAATTTTCCGATTCCAAGATCTGGAAGGAAATATGATCAAGTCGATTCAGTGAAGCAGGTGTATAGAAACCTACTCGAAGTATGAGTGATATCAGCTCGTCAGAGAAAGCCTTCTCCACAGGCATTCGCAGGGCAATGCATGAAGCACTAGCAAAATATTAACAATCGTTTACGGAAGTCGAAGGAACACAATACTAACTTAAACAAGATGGTTGTCAGCGCGACGCGGTGATTCTTGTTCAGAGATGAGTAGGGAGCTTGGCCTAAATACTCTACAACCTGATTGAAAGGATCAGGGAACAATAACTTTCCGATATTGTCATTGGCCTACTTTCTCACTCCACGTCCCACTCAGCGAGATCTTTTCCTGGAAGACATTGGCCAGGGTCCGGAACAGAAGAAGAATATTCGTCTCCTTCGGTTTAGGTAGAGGAAGCGACCACGATGCGGTCCATTCTGAGGCCGCAAATAAGGCTTCAACGAATTTCTCTTTCAAAGCCGGAACCTCGAATGCTTCTGGAGCGAACCCTGTCACAAGGCGACCAAGATCGATGACTGTAGCTGAATGAGGCCTAAGATGCGAACTCAGGAACTCAAGACATGCCTGGAAAGCGTTGCAATGATGGCCAGCGTTCGAGAACTTGGATGATGGTTTCAACGTGCGCCGCTGCAAGTGTAACAGTTGGCCGCCTTGGTGGCGTGGCAGTGACAGCGTCAAGGAAATTAAATATCTCATCAATCCTGGTGACCTCATCAGGATACAGGGCAAGACTTAAGGTCGACTATCGCATGAATGAATGATGAGGGGATCAACATGAAGTATGGCAATCTGTCTCACTATCTCGTTTCGTAGTGTTTCATCGAATTGTTGTAGCTTTCCTTGCATAGCAGAGACATTAGCTTGTTTGAATGTAATCAATTTCTCCTGTCAGCCGCGTCAACTACCACAAACGTCGCAGAACAAGATGCACATACAAGTGGAAGAATTTTGGCGGCAACAGCTGGGGCAATGAATTGCGGTGCGCCAGTATACCTCGATGCACCTGTGAATGGATCCATGTATTGAGATGCAGCAGCCGTGGTCTGAGAGGTCGTTGCTGTGTATCGTGATGCACCGGTGTAAGGGTCCTGGTAGCTCGATGCAGGCCCCGAAGGAGCGGACGTCACACTACGGTACCTAGAAGCTCCTTCAAGAATTCAGCACTTTCTGCGATCACGGCTTCAAGCTGTCTCGACTCACCTGTGTATGGGTCGACATATTCTTCACCAGAACTCATACTAGCACCAGCCGTGTTTTTCTCGATGAACTTAACGACTTCATCGATGTATGTCAACGGGAGGTCATTCGACTCCAAGAACTTTTGAGCTGCAGAAAATGGATTTTCTACAAGGGCATGAAGAAATGGAAGTGTTCTTAAACATACGAATCTTACCGGTCACATTGTAAGGAAGCTTCAAAGGAGGAACTCCATCCTGGATGTCAACATCGAAGACATAGTCGTACTCCTTTCCTTGGTATAATTGCTTCCTTGCTTGACCGACAGCGTCAACGACATCTCCAATCTTCTGCCATGAGTTCGTAGCACTATCCCACTATATCGGGAAACGATTATCATCTAGTTCTGATAGGATGCAGAAGAAAAAAGACTACCTGATGAGCTTCAACGATGGATCCATTCCTGATCATCTTGACTTCACCTGGTTTCTTACCTGCCAAAGTGTTAGTTTGATGAGAAAACGACCTTTTTGTAGTCATACCTGGGATATTCAGAGCTTCCGGTCCCGGCAGGTCATTCTTTTTGATATCTCCCACCTGCTGAGAGGGCAATGCTGTGCTCGCAACCTTTTCGTCGTATTCTTTGAGATCTGCCTCTGAAGCCCAGCGCTCTTCTGATAAGCTGAAAACGCGCACAACACCGTCACTACAACCACTGACAATATCACCGTTTGGCATCGAAGACACAGCCCAGACCGAGATGGCCGGATGAACAAGTGTTTGTAAGCATTCTCCATCTGAAAGAAACGATTCAGCCATGAGAACCATGTTGTTGTCGAAATGTTCACCTCGCCATATGCGGACTGTCCGATCTTCACCACCAGACACTATGTCCCCAGTTGAAAGAACGGACAGACCGTAAACAAAGGATGTATGACCGGATAGGGTATAAACTAGATCACCACCAAATGTCCAAACACGAATTTCACTTTCCAGGATTCAGTCACCATACTAGATTGAAACTTAGACAAGATCACCTGTCATTCGAACAAGATGCGAAGCCAATTTCAGGGACCAAGGCTAGACCTCTAACAGCATCTCGGTGTCCCTCGTAAGTACGGACGGTCTTATGTTGTTGCCAAAGTTTGATCGTCTTGTCTGCCGATCCTATGAGATGCATGCAATGTCCATGATTAGTTCCAATCTATATATCATTGCAATACACACCAGTCAAGTATTGGTCCTCATCCACTGCCAACACGGCCCACACCGATTGTTGATGACCCGTCAAGTCGTATGCCAACGTGAAATTCTTCCAAACTTTGGCAGTCCTAGGGAAAGTGAGGTCCAACGAATTCGAGCTTGAAGCCCACTTACCTGTCCCATGATCCCGAAATAATAGCGCCACCAGGTGTGACATCCAGCGCGCAGACGTTCTCAGTGTGGCCAAGAAGAGAGAAATCGGGGTCATCTCGAGGAGCATTGAGACGGAATACGTTGATGATCGTGTCCTGTCCTCCAGTCACAACACAACCTCAAAGTATCTCAACGATCGGAGCACAGGGAAACTACGTCACAACCGACCTTT
This sequence comes from Termitomyces sp. DKA64, assembly GCA_017657295.1. Taxonomy (NCBI): domain Eukaryota; kingdom Fungi; phylum Basidiomycota; class Agaricomycetes; order Agaricales; family Lyophyllaceae; genus Termitomyces; species Termitomyces sp. DKA64. The sequence continues at coordinate 49,442 of JAGGAV010000012.1, read as the reverse complement.
TGGTGCATCCGAGGTCGGAGCGATATAGGCGACGGAATTGACATAACGAGAACCAGCTCTGAGGACAGATCCAGGTGCGAAGGCAGCATCGGGCGATGCCTTCTGCCAGGGGATGGCAGTGGCATCACGCGAGGCGGACAGAATGAGGTCGTTTGTTGGTGAGCTCAATGCACGTACCTAGAATCTGTCAGGTTCTTCAATACACAAGACAAGATACAAAACGGACGTCTGACGAATGAGCAATCAGAGATGCAGACAACTTGTAAGGCATGGCTCTTAAGGACGCGGAAGGCAAGGGCAGAAATGATATCGATTGTCGAAAATGGTAATCTCGACATTACTTAGATCGCTAATTATTGACACAATAAATGCATATGGCGTGCACGCGATAGGTCCATCACATAAGCCCGGTCTGTTTCCGATACATCGTAAATAAATATATAAGCATTATGATGTGCACCACTCTAACGAGCCCATACTGCCGTAGTAGGTAAGCAGCCGGGAGATACGGAGGTGTAGTCTATGCCATGCACCATTACTTCATCTCCTGCGAGGGCCTCCCGATGCAGTTCATCACACCTGTGAAACAGAAGCCGTGACGAGTCATAAACCGAGAGGGGATGAAAATCTCTATTTGCACTTGAGCAAGTTTTTATCTCGTCAACTTCAGGGCAGGCACAATTTCACGATAAGATAAGATAAGACTGGTGACCCATCAGTTGCCATTAAAAAATTACAAAATGGCAGTACAATGTGAACATAACAGAGAACTTCAAGCACTGGAACAAACGCGGTTGCAAGGTTTGGCAAGCAGGAGTTTCCGGAAAGCAGCGATAACATCAATAATTGAAGCACTGAGACGAGAGCAAAGAGCAAGAAGCAAGTCGGGATACAACGATCACTCCGCTAGGTCCAAGCCGTGTGTAACTGAAATCTTGATTTTTTTCTTTTTGGGCTTCGGTGTTCCATCGTTGTCATCCACAGGGTTTCCTCGTTTCAAGCCGAGATCAGGCGGCGCTATCTGAGTCTCCATCTGCGTCTGAGTGTCCTTGTGCGAATCTTCCAAAGATATCTGGGCTACATGAGAAGTCGCTGTGTTTGAAGTATCGGCGTTAGTATTTTTGTGAGAAGGTTTCAGCCGAGACGTCTATATGTTGTTAGATAGCCAGGTTCATCGGCGGAAGAATGAAACGCCCACCAGTTCCGCAATTTTCAGGAGACGCATTTCAACGGCTGGATCTGGGTTGAAATACTCTGCATATTTTATACCACTCAGTGCCTCGCGGTTGAAGATGAAACTTTTTGGCTGCATATTTTTCCTAGCCTTCGGTTGTTTAGCCTTAGCGTTTCCTTTCATGTTGGCATTCCCCATCTGCGGAAATCCGAGATCGTCGAGAGTGGTTGTCTGTTGAATTAAAAAACCTGTGAGGGACCCAAAATCAGCATACGCCAGGTTAAGACGAAGTTGCGTTCACCTTCTCTTTCCAGCCTACTTATCAGACGGCGAGAAACGTCACGAGTTGTACCTCGAAGAGCTTCAGCGAAAGGATAGCGAGAAATCGTGAAGGGTGTCACCATTTGCTTTCGTGAAGTCAACTGTGACAAAAGTCCCTTCGAGTGTCTCAACGACTTTGATGGACCGCCTGAACCAGATTGTCATGATGCGTCAAAAAATGGTTATCGGAAATAGTAAGAAATTATGCCTGAAGAGAGAGAGATCTTGGAATTTGGAAAGAATTGGAGTGTATAGGTCGGTTTTGATTAACGACCAGGAATCATGAGCTTTCAGGCGGCAAGAAAAACAATGGAATTTCGAAGGCAAGCGAGGGTCGTCGACGGAGTGATACCTGGATAAGAGTTAAGGTTACTAGCGTTGACCAATCTTGGGGCAGTTACCCAATACACCTAAATAACACGACGGTAAGAACGACAAAATTGGATTGAATAGAACACACCAAATATGGAACCATTTTCCACAACCACCCTCACAAAAACAACTTGGATCCTCGATCTGCGAGGTAACGACGGGTCAAGATCGGGCTGACGAATCTGAGACAGAGGAAGACCGGCATACCTTAACTCCGCATTCACATTGGAGACCATGGTCAGGCAAAATTTTCTTTAACGAAGAGATGCGTCGAAGAGTGACCTGATTTTCCTCTGCAGCTTTCACAGCGGATTCTGACCCAAACGACTCGATAGACTCCATTTGAGTCTCCATGTCTATCATCAGCCTTCAGTTAGCATAAATTCTAACGTAAGGAGACGGTAGTCCCTGACCAAGGGGCGCAGACTCGTCGATAATAGACTGAGTGTGCATTTCTTTGACCATGTCAATGTCAGTGTCGCTGCCGTGTCTAGATATGATGCTTGCAATGGGAGACAGAGGTGGTGAAGACCAGCTGGATTCGAGACGAGATGACTGAAAAATGGGATCCATAGTAACACTCGACGTGGAAGACTGATCGTCAGGGCTGAGAGAAGGCATCGGAACATCTGACGTGAACAGATCATCTACGACTTGCGTTTGCTCGACACTTGACTTTTCATTGACTCTTTCACAGTTCTGAAGGAAGGCTAATGTTATCGTTCAAAGGCAGGAAAAAAAAAATAGTTACTAATTCATTCAATCTGGTGGGTACCCTTTCTGAAATGCCTGCGAAATGAGCTTCTTCTACATCCATAGGCCCGCAGAATGGTTCAATGGTGCCAGTCTCGCTGTTCCTTATTCCACTCGGAACCAGAGGTCCAGCAACACTACTTACGACTCTTTTCTTATAAGTGCCATCGGGAAGGCGCATATAATCGGGATCGTCTTCCCCTTCGCCATCTGCGTCATCCAACGCGACAGCCTCGTCGCCAGACCAGGCTATTCGCCTCGTTTGCGCGTCCATAATTTGTTGTTCGGCTTGCGCGGCACGAAGGCTGGCCTCTTGAGCCGGACTGAAAGCTGGTGTCCCAGCCGATCGTAACACGGCTCCTCCAGAAGTGGCGTTATTGAGAGAATTACTTGATGGAAGGTATGTAGCGATTGAAGTGACACTCAAATTAACCCTGAAGAGCGATGAGCAAAGACCTCAGGATGTCGTAATGAACTGACGAATGATGCCCGGTGTTAACTCTTCCAATGCTCCACTTGTCTGGAACTTCATCCAGGTCATGGGTCATAAAATACCATTTATCTTTCTGGTCGTCGCCTGCCTGAAAATAAGGCGGTTCATAATCGGCTGGAGTCTTGTCTGTATAGTATAGCTTGAAAGTGGCAAAACGGCGTTCTATAGACCAATTCTTTGATCGGCGTGTGACGAGATTTTGAGCACTTACTAGGTAAAACATCCATTTGTGTTGTTGCTTGTATCAAGGTCTTCAGAAGAGCCTGATGTTGATCATTATGGAAGTGTGGGCTATGTTTGAAAAGGGTTAGTTGAACGAACCTTCACACTTTTCTTTACATCCAATAATGTCGGAGCCCTCCCTCTCTTGGCCGCTTCCGTAACGGGACTTTCTCGAGCATTGTTCAAAGACATTTGCCGCAAATCCTCTCCCAAAGTCATGATAGGAATTGTCACACCAGTATCTGGAGAAGTATGATACTGTGCAATCGATCAATCAAACATAAGTAGAAGGATAGTCATGCCACTCTACTTGAAAGTTGAATGTATAAGCTTCGATAATGCTGCCGAAAACATTCAAGAAGCTGTTCACGACAATATATGCGTACTTACTTATTCGGATCGTTGTGGTCCTAGACTGAGATGAAGGTATCAAGTACGTCGTCAATCATATGTAACTCACGAGGTAAATAGCAAATATGAAGCTCTTGAGGTATTCCTTTTGCAGAGCATCGAAAATGCCGTTCTCCTGGAAATTTACCATGAAGGGTATTAAATTAAAAGGAGTAGAAGGAAAGAATACCAAGTAATTCAATATTTTGTCTCCTTCATCAGAATAGCCACGGGTCATTGTCTTCAGACCAGTCAGCACTGAATTGAGCATATAATAGAGTCCTGACTGTAATTTTGAACCCATTTGACCCCCGGCTTTGCCCGCTACTTTCGGAAGAGAAGCTTGTATCTTCAAAACGGCGATATGAAATTGAAGAATCTTCATCAGCAACGAGATGGCCTGGTTGAAAAGATCAAGTCGTTTCTCGGTCAATACAGACGAAACTAACTTTGAGTGAAGTTTTCCTCAGGTAATAAATCCCTTTAAATATGTAAATGCCGGCGTCGTGGACTGAAACTTGCTCAGGCCTCACCTAAGATACGTGATACATCCCAATCCAGCCCTGAGCATAGTTTGGATAGCAGCCAGACTTTGCGTCGCTGTGATAGGTTGTACTCCCGTCCGCGTTGCCTGAGCCTGCATAGTTAAGGTGCACTTGTAACACGATGATGGAAAAGTTGGATGAGGAAGAAGGAAGAGTTCACGGACTCTCGGACGCGTCGAAGTCTTCTCATGGATCGTTCTGACGTAATTCTGGGAGTGAAATAAAATAATGTTTTTACAAAACCTACTTACATCGAGACTAGGTCATTAAACTACGGACACAATCATTGTGATATGTGTGTTTGTGGTCTCGATGGGACAGTGCAACCATGAGGAAAAAGGGCCAGGCCTTCTACCCTTACCGGCCAGCGGAAGGCATGTGAGTACACAGAGCTGGAGGTCAATGCGGGCAGGCTTCGTCGATCTGGAATACTGAGACGGCATAGCGGCCAAACATTATGATCCTTGACCGTTCCCTATCAGAGCTGTGATACGCGTATCGAAACCCTCGCTGCGAATAGGCATCTCCGGGGTATGAAAGGGGTTCTTCATGACTGCGTCCGCGTATATCTCATAAACCTTCTGCAGTGTTGCGTCTGCAGATGTATCGGCCAAGGATGTAAGAAGAACGAACTTGGTACCTGATTCAGGCTTGAGAGAATGAGCGAAAGGGATTTCAGAAAGTAACGAACCAGTTGCTGTGAGGAAAATAGTGATTTTGAATGACTCGCCTTCAATGACTTGAGCACCTGAGCTGGACCCCATTGGAGACAGTCGACTTGTGATTGCATGGATACCATGAAGGGTTCCAGCAAGAACGAGGTACTCGTTTGAAGTTAACTGAGCCAGTCCCTCTATCAAGGAAAGTTGTTCAGGCGCCACGCACGTTGAAAATCCTACAAACCTGCAAAATTACGCTGATAGACAAGGCCTCCCGCCTTATTTATGACCTATTACATTAGGGAGGTGAGTCACGACATATGAAATGCTCTTGGACTCGAGTTACCCAGAGACCGTAAATTGCCATCGTGTTCACTATTTGCCGAGTTTTGTTTGTCCCCTCTTCCATCAATCCCAACTAGTACTACGGGTTAAGTTGTCGACGATATCGGGGGCAAGTCGGCATGATTCTTCTCCACTTTTTAGATGTAATACTCCTGCTTCTTTTTCTTCCGCTCTGCACCTACTCAGCCTCTACCCTCGGGGAACGGGAACTACCCGAACTGGCTCTCGCCAGTCTATCACGACTAATTTCAGACCCTGATCCTGTCAAGCAATTGGACCCTTCGGATCCAGCGTCACATTTGTCTCAAATATTGATACCGCGCGTATGTACGTCCGACCTATACTGTTCCTACACTGTTGCATTTTTGTTATCGGCCCTGACGAGTTCAACAGCTGACACAGAGAACAGTACCGTTGTCCGAAACTACATCATTTCAACTCTGAAAGCACTGGAATGGCACATCGAAGTGGATGAATTCACAGACAAAACACCAATTGGGTATAGGCGGTTTGCGAATATCATAGCAACAAAAGATCCCTCTGCAAGTCGTCGGGTCATATTATCTGCTCACTATGACAGCAAATACGGCGCGACATATCCAGATAATCAAGTATCCTCCAATCGTATGTTAACAGCATCAGACCCCTGATAATCTCCAGTTTGTAGGTGCTACTGACTCGGCTGCATCTTGTGCCATGATGCTTGATCTTGCCGGAGCTCTCAACCCCCTGCTAGATGGACGCAAAGAACGACTAGATGCTGGAATTCTTGGAGACGACGAGGATGAGGACGTCATCGATACGACACTACAGCTCGTCTTTTTTGATGGTGAAGAAGCTTTTGTGTCCTGGACTGCAACGGATTCCATCTATGGGGCCAGGTGCGCCGAGCTACGTCGGTGGTAAAGTCTACTGAGCCATTCATTCCAGGCATTTGGCCAGTAAATGGGAGTCAACTTATCTCGTTCCCCATGAAAAGCGGAGGTTGATGGGCCTACAACCCACGGAACTCGATGGTATTGAGCACCTCATTCTACTCGACCTGTTAGGAAGCCCTCAACCCTTGATTCGCTCGTTTTTCCTTGACACTGCATGGTTGTTCGATGCTTTGGTCTCAGTAGAGCGTAGATTAGGGGACAGCGGTGCCTTCACCTATGGCGAAAATCAAGAAATGGTTCCAGGGAAGTGGTCTAGCTATTTCAGGCCTCGGCAAGAAGCGCAAATGAATTTTGGATACATTGGAGATGATCATCTCCCTTTCCTTGAGAAAGGAGTTAGTATTCTGCATCTCATCCCAGAGCCGTTCCCACGTGTATGGCACACTCTTCAGGTGCGTAATTGTTGCCACTTCTTCGGACATGAGGTTCTCATGAAAGCACAGGATGACGCCTCCGCGTTGGACATGCCTACAGTGAGGCGGTGGAATATCATGCTTCGAGTCTTCTTGTCTGAATACCTACATCTACGACCAGAGGACACCTCGTCGCCCAGTGTGCTCCACAGATCGATCTCCGAACTTGTGAGCATTTGATCCTATATTTACGCTCGTGATTTTGACGCATCATACTGCTAGTAGGGATAGTATGGACGCAGACTCTAATCTTACTACCTTGTATATTATCCAACACATCAATGAAAACTGCAAGTTCACATGAGCCCTTTGGCAAGAAGTCAGCAAAGTGAAATACGAGGAAGAATCAGCATTTGGACGGTGAATAGTGGTTAGAAGGTGTCAAGCGCGCAAGAGGTTCTTATAATGTTTGATCAATTCCGAAGCGTCGGTTGCAGCCTATGGCACCTTCAAGAAACAGTAGGAGAGAACTTGATATATGCTCACCTTTTCGTTTTGTCGAGCCTCTTCGACATATACTCTTGCATTTCTGGAAAAGTTTAGGAGAGCTACTTCGCGTCTGGATGGGTTTCTTTGCTCTATACATTCTTGTCATTAATGAACGTTGATCTGACAGGACTGGTATGACTGACGCATCTCGCTGGCAGCGTTGACTTCTTCGGATCGCCGAGTAGCCAAGTCGTTCACGAGCGGAGCATACATAGATAAAAGCGATCCTTCCTGTTCGATATCACAGCCAAGGAAATTGGAAGAATGATCGGTCGCACCTCCTGCACTCGGAGCAACTCTTTATAATCGGCAAATGCCTTCTCGGGCAATACTTCTTGATTTCGCAGCTCTTGAATCCTTGCTACAGTTTGTTCTCTACATTTTCCATCAGTCTGAAGGTAGCATATGGATGGTCGAATTCACATGTGTGCAATGCCTGCTTTGGATACATCTTGCATAGCTTTACGTGCGGCCGCGTAAATAGCCTTCTTTTGCGTTTGAAATGCTGATGCTCTGGCAGAGGCTTTCTTTGCCTGGCGTTCTAGAAATATCGTGAAGGAATGTGAAAACATGGATTTTCTTATTGATTAAGAACCGACCGTGGTGCTCCCTCAAGATGGTCGATATGTCACCGGCAGCTTCATCGTTACTCTCGGCACCTCCAGATAATTCGTTGTCGCTGTCTTCAAAATGTACTGGAGCTACTGCACGAGGGTGTCTTGATCCTCTACGAGAAGGACCCGCCGCTGTGTTTTCTACCAGATATTTGTTACCTTAATCAGTATCCACGTAAGATGGTCCGTTGTGGCCAATTACTTGGTGTTTTTACCATAGGTCCACACGCTTGTGGTGGGTGATGAAATTGTGATGAAAAGTAGAAAGTGACGCGGTGTCGAGTCTCGATCCAGGTCATGTGCTTTTCACGAGGACGTATTATTTATCTATCCTCATTGATGGTAAGCAGCGGATAATTAAACGCAAGCATCACTGCATCATCCACTTCAAGTCACAACATGGATTGGTGAGCTATACACGTCATAGAGAACCGCTTTGTGTGACTTGATATTTCTTTAGTCTTGAACTTAATATACATCAGCGAATTCTATCTGACCTTGCATCGAGTCCCGGAGGAACAGAGGATGATATTATTCATGCTCAGGCTCTCATTGCAGCCAAGGTGCACACAAGAGCAGGAGACGCGCAAGAGGATGAAGAAGAAAGGAATGCGGCCAATTTACGGGTTTTCATGGTGAGCAAGCAGTATATAGTACATTAACATCATCATTGGCGAGTTGAATTTCTTGTATGTTAAGTCCACATCTCGTGTCCATTGCAATATCGCTTTCGGGGACCTCGTAGTCAACTTTCCGGAAAGCCACATTAACGACAACATCAATGTATTAATGCCGGTTCTCGTTGATATACTCAATGATGTCCCTTTTATCGACTTTGACAAGTGCCTCTCCTGGCTAGGTACGTTGCCCAGAACCTGAAGTCAATTATGTCCATAATTTTCAATTCATTACAGATTGGTCCCTCCCTGATCAACTTGTATACTCCACTGTTTCCGCGCTTCTCCGATTATCGAATTCTCATCCCGAATACACCGAGAAAGCAGCTTCGGCAATCTGCTTCTTTCTATCACAGACGGTCGAACAAATCAAGACCAGTGATTGTAAGAGGAACGTTGAATTTCTTTACCCTACTCTAAACCATCATTAGCTATTTCTATTCTAACTCAGTCAATACCTGCCATCCATGGCTTGTACCGAGCCATTAGTTCGACATCCTTTGCCTGGACTATTGACCAATGGGGACAAATAGCGGCACGCACGAATGAACTTTGCTCTTCAACCATTGTTGATCGCCTGAATCACCTTCTGGGTGAGATCATCCAAAAAGAAGGTATAGACGGAGATTCTCTACGTTTCATACAGACATTCGTGTCCCGCTATGTAACTCAAGGTCGTCCCCTTAGCGGATATTTCATTGTCTGCTGCGTTATAGAGACACAATGGACGGTCCTTGCCCAGGCCCTTGTTACGCCACAACCTACAACATCCGCAGCCAATATCGAAGCGGCAGCAGCCAACAGGGCTTGGCTCTCTCTCATGCGAACCGCTCCAATCTCACGCGACATGAGTGATGACGACATTGTGAACATCTTGAAGTCTACGGTCCTTTACGCGATGCAATGTTTCACCGATCTGTTGGTCCAGATAGACGAGATGGAGATGGAACCTTCAATCGATACATACGCTTGGGAAACTATGTCGGAGAGTCTGGTACGTTTGTAGCCCCATGATTTTCTCGAGGTATTAAGCTATTCCAGAAACTGGCTTCTGTGTGCTCTGTTGCATTGCAAGAACTAGATGAAAAGTTATTTTCTAGGTTGCAGTTATTGTTAAGCGAAGAGTCTCCTATAACCGACAACCTTGTACAAGAAGCAGCTTTAAAGGCAACGACTGTTTTAGTCCAGAGGCAAGTAATTGCATACTGCCCGAACCCACGAAGCTTCTGATTCAGCTAAAGCTTCCCGGAGATTGCTTCTACGATGGCCACTCACCTCCGCCGCTTTGTTACGTCTCCTCTACCTATCTTCGAATTTGCATTTGCTTCGGAAAGTCGCGCCCCGCCACCTTTAGTTGCTGCTGCAAAATGTCTCGCTCATTGTATTCGGGTATGTCTCGCCATGAACCCTTTCAATCTGTCTAATCACATCGGACAGCTCGCTCCTGGAGAGGATCTTATCATGTCGAACATGTATTCTCTTCTCAATTACATCGCTGCAGCTAGCAAGGACACATACCAAACTGCCGATGATTCCCAGTCCAGTAATGTTTCAATCTATGACTCTCAGGACTATGTTGCGAGCCAGCTGGTTGAGACTGGTTTGCGTGGGTTATCGGAAGACGAGAAAAGGCTTGTCAGTATCAGCACCATATCCGTCGTGACCCGTCTAGCACTCGAATTTGATACCGAAGAGGTATACGCGTTCATATTCAGTACCTGTCTGAATGCTACTGAGCGTCATTGATAGGTCACGCGCCTTACTATTTCGATGCTTCTGCAGAGGTTGCGACACGCAGAGCCCACGGTTGAAGCTGCCATTGCCTATAATCTTGTTGATCTTGCTCTCTCGGCTCCAGAAAGCGCATTTGCGGATATTATACGCGTATTTTCTCTGATCAACCGCTCCGCCAACCCAGATGATCCACGGTTCTCCAACAATATGGTCTGCTCGCGATACTCTGCCCACATGCCCTTCCTGACATAGTTTCAAGGTTCTTGCCGCACAGACGAGGCTGGCTCAGGAACTGTACAAGAGACCTGAACTTTACGACATGTACCTCGTTGAGCTACTCAATCTCTTTGCTGACAAAGGTGTTGCAATACAGAATGCAAATCACGAAGTCAAGGTCACATTTATCACGTTTCATTATGGAAAATCACAAATCTCATTGATGCCTATAGACAGACGATATGGTTGAACAGCTAGCCTCGTTACTCCTTCCGATCGATGCTCTGTTAGCTCACGAAGACTTTAATCCTCAAATAGGTGCCTCCACTGGTGTTGTCTCTTTATTTAGAAACATGTGGTTCCTGTGTGTCCTCTTCCACTTCACTAACGATAAGGATAAGGCAGACAATGCAATGAATTGGTTGAAACCTGCCTTATCTCATATTGCTATCAAGACACCGTCGATGGTTCTTGAAGAACCCCATGACTCTGTTGCTAGTGATGTCGAGTATAATTCCGTCGTACGTCAAGAATATGCTCACACGGTCTGATGATAGCTTTTATGTTCTGGTCTCATATACTCATTGGATCGTATTGTAGATCATCGCGAAACATCAGACCTCGTTGACGAAGCACATATCCTTACGTGTCAGTGACGTTCGAAGTCTCTCATCTGGCCAGATCGTTTTCGTACTAGCTATGCATGACATTGAGAGTATGCGATCTGCCGCGGGGCTGCCTTCGTCCCTTGTCACATACTTCACAAACGATAGTATCAATAAACATCCTAGACTGTCTGCCTGTATGGATTCCGTGGCAGAAAAGGTGTAGAAAATTCAACCTTCACTGATCAAACGAGCTAATCTCTATGCTAGGTCATTCGCGACTGCATTAATGAATTGAACACGCAAGCTTCCCAGCAAATGCTGCCCGTTCGTCTTTCATCCGAACTACAGGCTCTTTTGGTCTATTCCACTCATCGCGTTGAGAACGCGAGAGATATAGCATCCAAATATCTTAATCGCTTAATCACATCTTTCCCTTCGCTGATGTGTGATCCACCCTTTGTCTTTGCGATTCTGGAGGTCCTTACACTCCTTCGCCAATCGTGTGAAAACGAATTCTTGGACGAGGTATGCTTCCTTTTTTTAAATGGACTTGTGCCATCTGACTTGTCCCTTTAGTATAATCCTGTATACGAATTCCATTCGGAAAGAGCTGGGATCACTTTACAGATGACTGATGATTATCAACGACGAAATGATATTCTTGGTTCGTTGTACCGCAACACAAACACCTGGTTTGAATTGGCAATGGCGCGCGCTCCTATTGAACTCCAGTCCACGCTACAGGTTCTATCTTCCCGATTGCTTTACCATTGTCCTGATAAAAACTTTCAGAAATACCTTGCTATCACTCAATCAAGTTCAGGAGGTCATTCCTCTGAGCTCGGCGCATCAATTGCTGAACATTTTGGTAAGGCAATTGGTCCTGTTGAACGCCAACTTAGTGAGCAGCATTTTTATTTTGAGGTGACCCTTGCTGATTCCAAAGACAGCTTGCCTTGCTGACCTCTCTCAATGGAAAACGGATGGAGCAAAAAGCCTCGCAAACGAGATCGCTAGCAAGAGCTATTTCTCTGGAGAGGTTGCTGGAGTTTGTTTGGCATGGCATCAAGGTTATTACCTCATGGGAACATGATAATTCTACTTACATTCTCCACAGCACCCGACAAGCTGGATAAGCTACCTCCACTCTCTGCTCCTTCATCCGAGATCCAAGATTTCAAAAGAAAAATGTCTCGTACAACTGAAGATGTTTTGAATAAAAGTAGTACACTGACTGTACAAGACTTGAAGAGGCTCCTCTTTAGATGTGCAGCGACATTGCTATCTTTAGAACAGGTTTTTCTTCTCCGCGTTTTGCTGTTTGTAAGGATTTTACTCACACCTTCGTACACAGTGTGATCATGACCTACTACATCATCTTGTTGCCTTGCCGTTCGAAGTTTCGACGCCACCCGCTATTACTGCTGGCATTCAAGTCTGGACCTGGGTCATCTCCAATAAACCCGATATCGAAGTTGCCTTGATGGCTGAAGTTCTTTCTGCTTGGTCAGAAAACATCAAGCACGAGAAAGGAATGTTCTCCTCGTCGCTCAAGTGAGTTTGTACACCGGATTCGAAGATGACATTAATCATTCTTTTCAGCTACCAAGATCCATTTTATGAGCCGATTAGCTATAGTCCTACCGATAAGGAGGTTATTGATAGGGGAAGCGCAAATGCTCGTCGAATGCTCACACCACATGTTCTTGTTCTTCAAATGTTGTTCAGCCGGCTGCAAGCGGCTAGATATCGTCGGCCCAGGATGATGTTTTTGATACAACACCTGGTCTTACGTTCCACACGAGCATACCGTTTGATGAGGTATGACTCCTTCTGTTGCATCACGAGTCCCAACTTATTGGACTCAAGCACTCATGCATTGGCTCGCGAAGAACGTTTCTCCCTCCTTCTCTTTGGATTTGAGACCCTGAAGAGTTCCCATTTGGATTCTTATTCGGAGAGTTTGCTGCGCGAAAGTCTCTATTCCGTTGCTTTTGCTTGGTTTTCAGTCCGCCCTCAGTACGCTTCATATCTTTACAGAGACGTGGAGTTTCTAATGCATTTGTAGATGGTCCTACGGCGCAAATAGAGCCCAAGTAGATGCGGACGTGAAAGTTTTAGCAGAATTTTTGTCTTGTCTACAAACGGATTCCATTCGAGGAACTTCCGAGATATCCAGTCTGTCTCCAGCTCGAATAGCATCTCGGGGAATATGTCAGCGTTTTTCATTTCTCGGTTCTGATCATTCTCATGTCGACCCCAGACTATGCGAATCGACTTCGAAGTATTAATCACCCTTTGCGCCTTCTCACAGAGAACGAAATGATAAGATTGGCTGTTTGGAACAATCCGACCAATGATCCTAAACGAGGCAGTGATTACATTGGTACCATCGGAGCTGCAATGCTAGAAGTAAGAAATCTTGTCCATTCGACTGAGAAGCGCCACTGAAACATGCTTCTGCAGACCACTTGGCATACGGTACTTCGTACGGTCTGGGAGATTGCACCTGCGATTGCTGTATATCTTGTAGAACGTTTCAAGAACCCTACCATCCGAAATGAGGTGACAAAGATGGTCCGCGCGAATCCTTTGGAAGTTTTTGACGTTCCAGAGGCCTTACCTCTATTTATTGGTGAGACGGTCGGCGGGCACGTCCGAAGGGATTTCAAGGTAAGTCAAGCTCCTGCTTTCTTATAACCATAGCTCTCATGATATGCCCCGAAGCACCTTCTATTATGGTGTCCTGTTCCACCCGTCATCGCGATCGGCTTCTTTGAACCCCGATATGGCAATGAACCCTTGATTCTTCAATATGCTCATCGAGTGCTTGAACAGCATCCTGTCGACCTCACGTTCTTTTTCGTTCCTCAGGTTGTCCAAGCATTACGATATGATGACCTCGGTGCGTGCTTTTACACTTTCCTCCTCGTTTACTCGAACCGTTCGTCAAGGCTATGTGGCCCGGTTCATTTTTGAAACGGCAAAGATCTCTCGACTGTTCTGTCATCAGATCATTTGGAACATGAAGGCAAATTGTTACAAAGACGATGGAGCAGAAATAGTACGTTATTTTGCTCTCAGCATAGCCTCGTATCTTGATTTGTGCAATAGGAAGATTCAATGAAACCGACTCTTGACCTCGTGACGAAGCGCGTTGTTGGATCTCTGTCGGGCAGTGCCAAAGAATTCTACAATCTCGAGTTTGACTTCTTTGACGAGGTCACCTCGATTTCTGGCAAACTCAAGCCGTTCATTAAAAGAACTAAGCCGGAAAAAAAGGTTGGTATTTGAAGTAATTTTAGCTTGAAAATTTTTCTCATACTCTGTTAGGCCAAAATTGATGAAGAAATGGCAAAGATTAACGTTAATGCCGGCGTGTATCTGCCCAGCAACCCTGACGGAATAGTAGTTGACATCGATAAGAAGTCCGGAAGGCCGCTACAAAGCCATGCTAAGGTGATGTTAGTTGTGTTTGCCTATTCTTGACTTCTAATCGTACATCAGGCTCCCTTCATGGCGACTTTCAAGGTCCAGAAAGAGCGCGTCGTTGTCAATACGGATCCGGATCTAATTTTGGATGGTGACGGAGCAGGCACTGAGACAAAGGTTAAATACGATGTTTGGCAGCAAGCGATTTTCAAAGTGGGCGACGACTGCAGACAGGATGTATTAGCTCTCCAGATTATCGCGATGTTCAAGAATATCTTCACGAGCGTGGGCCTGACACTATATCTCTTTCCTTATAGAGTTACGGCAACAGGTCCAGGGGTTCGCATCTGCATTTTCTACTTCTCTTGTATTGTCTCTCACTGAGTCTTGATAGTGCGGTGTCATTGATGTTGTGCCTAATGCAACTTCCCGAGATGAGATGGGACGTGCCAAAGTGAACGATCTACTTGATTTCTTCGTTGCCAAGTACGGAGGAGAGGATACTGTTGCCTTTCAAAAGGCTCGACTTAACTTCATCCAGTCTATGGCGGCCTATTCTGTTGCTTGCTACATTTTGCAGATCAAGGACAGGCACAACGGTAACATCATGATCGATGGTGAAGGCCACATCGTACACATTGGTTTGTTGACTGATCTTCGATCATTTACATCGTCTGACTCGAGTTTTGATAGACTTTGGTTTTTTGTTCGACATAGATAAGTGTTTTTTTACATCTCTCATTGTGTTCCCAGCCTGACCAAACCTTCTTTCTTTACGTCCTGGAGTGCGTCTCAGTCTCATCGTCCTTCAACAATCACTGATTCAATTTGTAGGGGGTGAAGTTTGAACCAAACTCATTCAAGCTGAATCATGAGATGGTTATCTTAATGGGGGGACGATATTCACGGGGCTATCAACTCTTCCAAAATCTTACTGTCAAGGCATTCCTCGCAATACGGCCTCACGCTGAGCAACTCATCAGTACAGTACAGCTAATGCTGGATACTGGGCTACCGTCCTTCAAGGGAGAGCCGACCATCAAAAGGCTTCGCGACCGATTTGCACTTGGGGTCAACGAGAGGCAGGCTGCAGATTTCATGATGGGCATCATCAAGAATGCCCACGAAAACATCCGAAGCACGGCATATGATGAGTTTCAGAGGGTAAGTTAGCCTAGATCCTATCCCTTTTATCTCAACTAATTGTTGATCCAATCAGCTACAAAACGGTATGTTTTGTGACTGATGTCTGGAGTGACCATTCATCTCCTTGACAGGTATTCCGTACAAATAGATGTTACTGATGATTCTGATAAATATACATCTCGTATTGCTAATACAAGTGGGCTAGGAAAGAGGTGATTGCAATCAGACATACGTGGGCTCAAGTACTGTCATGAAGCACAATAGCCAGGTGGTTACGGCGACAGATTCGAATCCGACGTGGGTCTTGTTCGTCTTCGTATTGAAGGCCAACCGCGCGCTGCTTCTCCTCCATGTCCCGATCGGGACATAGCATGTACAGCCAATGTTGAGTCAGCTCTTAATTTACGAACGTGAACATTGATACACCTGGTGTATGCCGCTCTATTAATGCACCTTACAGTGAGCGACTTGCAACAAACATTTTCAGATACCCAATCATCATAAGGATCCACAGCTTACACAGCAAAGTCAACCAACTTCAAAAGTGCTTGCCCTCCATTGGAATTGAGTTGTACGCGGCTGAACAATGAAACTACATGTTCCTACAACAGTTCAAGCAGCACCATAATGTCTGGGTTACATAGTGGGTAGAAAAAACAATATTATTAAACAGTCCACACATCCCAAAAATACAGCCTTATGCAACGATCCCACCTGACAATTGTATTACCAAGGAATGTGCAACCTGCTATGACTGTGATTGCTTGCCTGTAGAAACATCGAGGGTTCAAGCTTCAAGCTCAATGTGACTGCAAAGACCATGACAGAAGGTCTGATTATGTGACTAGTTGTCTCAGAGCCGAAATGTAGAACTAAACTTACCAATACAAGAAGACGCTATACATATTTAAACAGCGGTGGCTGTGCAGAAAACCATGGCAGGCTGTAAATTGGATCACCGTAAATCTGATGTCTGTTCCTCTGGCAATACTGTTTGTTCAGGGCCTTTCGAATGCCTCCAAGGCGTCAAACCTACCTACAATAGATGATTCCACACAGGTATTGAAGGAATCAGCGTCATTTTGAATCTTTGTTGATATGTCTCTGCACAGGAACTCATACAATCCAGTCTAAAGGACATATCGACTCTGAGAACACGGATCGCTGGGCTTTCTTTGTTTAGCCCGAATGAAACACTCGAGGACATATCTAGTGCAGACTTGGTCTATCTTTTTGTGCCATACGTCCTATCAGAGGTTCGAGGTCGCGTTAGGACCACGGATCGTGAAGAGAGGATCATAGTGCTCAAACAAACACAGGTGCGGCCCCCTGTGCATACAAATTTTTCTGCGTTGACTCAGTGTTTCAGAAAGATTTGAAGACTTTCTTGTCTTATCTCGATAATTATGAAATTGTGCCTCATGATGAACGTGCCCTTTATGATTGTCGAGTGTCCGCCATTGTAGATCCCGGCAAACGACGCGAACTCAAAATCAAGCAATTGCACAAAGAGAAGGACTTACAGGCCCGGATTGAGGTCATTATTTTGTGCTCGTGTTCTCATTCCTCTAATCACTCTCCTGTAGGCTCTTCATAAACGGAGAAGACAAACCCCTCTCTTGGACGACGCAGATACAGATTTCGGCCTCATAGCCTCTCTTCTTCCTTCAAAGTCAGCAAAGTCTGTGGGCGATGAACAAGACGGTATTGACTCTGAAACGGAACACATCCTTCGCGAGGCCACATTACTTCTGCTGCGACTGAAATATGCGCAAAGCCAATCTCAACTTGAGAACCTGGAGCAAGAGCTTGAACTTCTCTCGAGAGCGCCATCCTCGCCGCTTCGTCCCCCACATCAAGCTGATGATAACAGAAGTAAGATCCGCGAGAGCGACAATGATATGTGGAAGCTTGATGCACCGCGACCAAGTCTGGGAGCTGATGGGAAAGGACCACTTCTTGATTCGTCAGGGAAAGTGAGACTCGATTGCTCTTTGTGAGATACTAATTTCTAAGACAGAGGAATCAGGTTCTTCGACCGTTCACAATACTTCCTTCAAATGCTGTTGAACGTGCACGTCTACAACAACAGGTGTTTGGCCCTGGTTATCGGTTGCCTACCATGTCCATCGATGAATACCTTCAGATTGAGGAGGAGCGAGGCAATATCATCACAGGTGGCGGGTATGTTGAAATGTCGGAAATATTGTTTAACTATGACTTACATCTCACATTATCATAGCCCTGCGTCAGAAATGGCTCCGACATCTTCTGAGCGGCTCGCACTCGACGCAGAAATGGACGGAACATTGGACGGCGAAGATAAATCAGAGACCAAGCGGCTGAAGGACGAAAACTGGGCTAGATTCACAGATGAAAATCCCAGAGGTGCTGGTAACACAATGAATCGAGGATAACTTGCTGTAGGTGACCAGTTTCTGAACATTTCGAGTGTCTTGTTACAAGGTAGCTGATTTACGTCGCGTGGGCGTTCATTTTCCCTCACCAAGGTCGATGAAATCATCGCAATAGTATTCTTGTACACTAAAAATATGATCCAAAGCAAAGGAAAACCTGTACGGAAAAAAGGTATATATGTTGTTAACATGATGATGCCAAAGGCTAGCAGTCACGGAAGCAGGACGCTCAGCAGGCGCACTGCGATGCTTCAGGGGTTTCATTTGTCTGTGGCGTTGTGACATCAATTTCTGTGGAATCACATTACTACAAGTAAAGTTTGAGGGGGAATGGGACATACTGGTGTTAGTTTCACTCTGTGTCTCCTTCTCCATTCCTGGTAGTGACATGGCAATCTTCTTGAACAAGCTCTTGACGTTATGCCCGGCTTTTGCAGAAGTCTCCATAAACATGATGTTCAGCTGTGTCGCCTTAGCAGTCGCCTCCTCCAACGTTACTTGCCTGATGAACTCCTAAGTCGAAGTACATGTGTAGCTCGTGACAAATATACGGACCGTTTATCTGATAGGTCAGCCTTGTTTCCTACCAACACGATTATCACGTCGTTCCCTCGTTCTGACCTCACATCATCTATCCATTTGGTTGTAGAGAGGAATGATTGCCGATCTGTACGGGTAGCATTCAGTCATGGTATATATATGAAGCAGTGTCGCAACATACTTGTAATGTCAAATACCACGATAGCCACGGAAGAGTCACGAATGTAAGATGGAATTAGTGAGCGAAATCTTTCCTGGGTCGCTACGTTAGGAAACGCCGCAATTGTTCAGATACACAGCATCATACCTGTCCGGCAGTGTCCCATAGCTGTAGTCTCACCGTCCGATCTTCAAGATACATAGTCTTGCTGAGGAAGTCGATGCCAATTGTTGCCTGATATGTATTGTCAAATGTATCATACATGAATCTTTCAAAAAGGTTATTATCTGTGTTGGCGATAGTAAGCATACAAAGGCTCACCTAGTAATCAGACTAGTTTTTCCAACGCTCTGATCACCAAGAAGAACAATTTTTGTCCTCTTTGGAGGTGAAGACGAAAAGTCAGCAGAGACTGGAGTTGCTGGTGTGTCAGACATAGTCAAAAAGTGGCTTGAAGGCACAAGTCGAAGGTGCTATTAAGGACACATCACGTACGACTTTACCGCCGGCTTATCACGTGTGGAAATAGGCTCTCATGTCCCCTCACCGTCCGAGGTCCAGAGAAAACTAACAACGATCATTCTTTGGCTTTGGCTACCACGAGACTACAGGGATGAAGGTCACTGACAAGATCACATCTCAAATATCACCAAATCCGTTCTTCACCTTCGAATTCTTCCCTCCGCGTACTGATCAGGTACGTCACTTTATCTATTCGAACCCCGAGTCTGGTTACATGACCGATTTTTCCGCGTTTAGGGATTCGAAAACTTGGTTTCACGCATATCTAGATTATGCACACTTGACCCGCTTGCCATCAGTATCACATGGGGTGCCGGAGGCTCGACAAGAGAGCGAAGTCTCGAGCTGGCTGGCCTAACGCAATTGGAGTATGGCGTGGACACGGTCCTTCACTTTACATGCACGAATATGGAACGGGGATCTGTCAATGATGCGCTTCGGGTGAGTTGGAGGCTTCTTAAATGCAATGCACATCGGTAAAAATCGGCACCTAGGCAGCCAAGGCAAATAAGATACAGAATATTCTTGCATTACGTGGTGGTACGGCCCCAACTTCACGATTTTGAAAGCTGACCGTATCACGACATTCTCAACAGATCCCCCAAGGGGCAAGGAAGAATGGATACCAATCGATCCGAACTTCCAACACGCCATAGATCTCGTTAAATTCGTAAGATCTACACCTGAATTTTCCGATCACTTTTGTGTTGGTGTTGCAGGTCAGTTTGCTGTTCTTAATTAAGCTTTCTTAGTTGATACCCATGTCAAGCATACCCGGACGGACATCCCGACAGTCACCTCGACCCGGATACGGAGCTGAATCATCTTAAGGAAAAAGTTGACGCAGGCGCAGATTTTATCGTCACCCAGCTTTTCTACGATGTTGACGGATTTTTGGAATGGGTAAAGATGGTCAGAGCGAAGGGTATGTTGCTGCCAACAAGGGCAGCTGCTATCCACCTAATTCTCACCGATAGGTATCACCGTCCCTGTCATTCCCGGGATTATGCCCATCCAGACCTATTCATCTTTCCTTCGCTTGGTGAAACTATGTGGAATAAGAGTTCCGCAGTGTGTCATGGATGCTCTTGCACGCATCAGTGTACGTTTCTTCCTACTCCCAATCACAAGTTAGTTCTTCTCACTCCCTATCACAAAGCATGACGATCGACTCGTCAAAGACTACGGTATTGAGCTAGCCGCTGAGATGATCAAACGGATAGCAAAACATAATGTGGTCCCAGGCTTCCACTTCTGTACTCTCAATCTCGAGAAGAGCGTTCAGCGTGTATTAGAAATCCTTGGATGGACTGGTACTACCTCACCACTTCACAACAGATTGATTGCCGTACGTTCCAACCGTTATCTCTGCAGTATGTCTCAACCAATCATAGGAAACCGCTGGCAACGTCATTCATCCACCAGCCTGCATAGACGGGACTGAGTTCATGGTGACGCCGATCACTGCGACAAACACAGCGGCATTCGGACTGGCTGGTCTTCCTGCATCTGAGACTGAAGTGGGCCGTGGCGAATTGAATAATGCCGCATCCTGGGATGAATTTCCTAACGGCCGTTTCGGTGACTACAAAAGTCCAGCGTTCGGAGATCAGGACCGCTGGGGAGGCCCCGTTATGGTATTATTCAATGCACCTTCCCTCGGACAGTCAATAACCCTGCGCCAAATAGCGAAACGACAAGGTCAGCCAATGGCGCCACCCCAAAACTCTGGACGATCTTACGCGACTGTTTTTGGACCACTTGCACTCGAAAATTGCCACAACACCATTTTCACAGACGTCATTGTCTCCAGAGTCATCATTGATCCTTGGGCATCTGGAGAAGCTTACGAGACGAGGGTGGTGGACGGTCGGTTCACAGCCAGCAGTCGATAGTGCTAGCTCCGCTGATGAGGTGTTTGGTTGGGGACCAAGATCGGGATATGTATTCCAGAAAGGATTTGTCGAGTTCTTCTGCACAGCGGAAGATGTTGATGCTATAGAGCAGAGAGTGAATGAAAAAGGTAATGGATGGGTACATTGGTTTGCAGGCGATGTTAAGGTGCGTTAGTCATAGATCAAACGGAGAAACTACGGCTGAGCAATGATCAGGGAGAATGTCGAGGCAACGTTCCAGAAGATGCAAGGAATGCGGTGACATGGGGAGTGTTTCCCGGACAGGAAATAGTCCAAACAACTATCATCGAGAAGGAGTCATTCTTATCGTGGAAGGTTCGTTCGATGATATTCCTTTTAAGACCGTGAAGACTGAACATTGAAATTGAATTTTAGGAAGAAGCATTTTCCATCTGGGCGGACTGGGCTTCCTTTTATCGTCCTGGGTCTCCAGAAAGGACATTACTCGAGAGTGTGCGGAACGAACGATGGCTGGTCAGCATCGTGCATCATGACTACAAAAACGTCGACTCGTTGTGGACTTTCTTGTTCGACGAACCTTGAATAAAGTAGATCAAAATCTTGTAATATTGTTCAGAGGAATCTGCCATGGGGGACAAGAATTCGAGGTGGCGTCGCAAAGCAGCGACCAAGCAGAAAGATACGAAGCAAAAGCAAAGCCACGATCTGGCATTAAGATTCGGAAGGCTCTTCTTCAAATTCTTCAGTGTCTCCCTCGATCATTTCGTCGTTCTCATCGGTTTCAACACCACCATCGTCGTCTAGGTCCTCCATGCTCGCGTCCAAGTCCGGTGCAGAGTCATTTTCCCCGTCGTCTTCAGCAATTGAAGGGGCACCGCCTGAACGACCAGATCCAGATTCTTCAGAGTCTTCATCTGCCTGGATTGTGCGGTTGAATAGACCAACTTGTAGAAGAAGAAAAGTATAACATACATCATTTTTCTCCTCTTGTTGAGTAAGATTTCGACCAATGGGAACAAGGAAGGCGTACCCTCGGTTGTGTATACTCAAGTTCTGCGGAGGATCCAATGTCAGTTTGATGTGACGAATAATCTACGCGCACAATGTCTTCAAGCTCGCTCTCCTCATCACTCAGATCTTCCATCTCACGCTGCAGGTCGCGTACTGCATTAAGGTTGCCATAAATGCGACGATTTGATAGTGGGATTGGGTGGGGCTGGGGAGGCCTGGGGAGGAGATGCGGAAACCTATGCTGTCGAGGGAGGAGCGTTGGTGTAGCAACGGACATTCCAGTTGCACTTGCAAATGGAAGAAGCTCCCTTTCCCCCGAGACAGATCATGTGACCTCACATTGCAAACATATACTAGTACAACATCCGTCAGATTCATTCGAAAACGTGGACCAACGGACTCTAAAGAACTACCAACAGAACCATAAAGATATTAAATACATTGACCAGCAAAGAGATAAGCAGATAATAGACACAGTGTTATCAATGAAGCGGATCTATGTCCACCGTCGCTACCCGGTTCTTGGCTTTCGACTTCAATGCCAGAGGGCGTATCCACAACTTGATATGACCTGACTTGGTCGCAGTGAGGACAGAACGGGGTAAGAAAGACGTGGATGTCAAAAGATCCCCTTCCACATTCTTGATCTATAGTTGGAGTGAGAAGCAGTTGTGGGAGCGGTCATTATAGGGTAATCAGCTTACCAGCACGGGTTGAACAACTGCAACTTCGTTGCGGGAGGGGGCAGGGTGGAACTTGGGAGATCTTCCCGCCGGGGGAGGAGAATTCGGCATAGGTACGTGCTGGTTTGGTCGATCACGCCGCAGCCCGAGGGAAATGGTAGAGGACATTGACATTCGCTGATGATGCGTTGCCTTGAGACATACTTAGTTAACTCTGAGTGATCTCAACATTGATCGAGCTCTATACCTGAGATTTGGGCCTATGAAGAGCTCCACTTGAGAAGTCCCACTGGAAGACGGGTATAATCGGAAACAGAGTGGGAGGGCTTATAAGATTACGAACCAGTATCAATTTGTTGTCCTCACCGACACTGCCAAAGCGGTATGTCCGGCCGTCACAACGCAGGTCGTCGAAAGCCAGAGAAGAAACGAACGAGGAATGGCCCTGACAGCGCGCGACCACTCGTTGCTCCCATGGCGAGATTATCGTTAATAGATCGTCCTGACCACCAGTCTAACGAATGATGTTTAATTATGGGTTGTATGCGAGAAGCATATACCAATAGATCACTTGCCAGAATAAATCGCCCATCATGCGACCATGCGATGCATGTAAGTGCGCCAAAATAAGAGGCATAACAATCAACGAGTCTGACCAAAAAAATCAGCATGGCGGATGGTCCGAAACAACTTGGCTCACTGTTCAGCTAAGGCGTCTATTACCCTAAGACAACCATCTTCTGATATAGCGCCAA
The DNA here is from genome assembly GCA_017657295.1 of Termitomyces sp. DKA64. Taxonomy (NCBI): domain Eukaryota; kingdom Fungi; phylum Basidiomycota; class Agaricomycetes; order Agaricales; family Lyophyllaceae; genus Termitomyces; species Termitomyces sp. DKA64. The sequence goes on along the minus strand of JAGGAV010000012.1, from coordinate 25,936 downwards.
CGTATTTGACGTCTGGTGAGAAAACAAAATCTATTTCCAAGCCCTTAGCCACCATCCTTTGTGTGCAAGCAATAGCGCTTTACCGACGATGCTACGCCGCGATACGCGCCAATGACTGACAGGATTCTTTGCCGCCTTCTCCTTATCCTGTTTCCCATTACTCGTGATGCCACCACCGGATGTTATTGGATGCCAGGGCGGCATTGTCACGAATATGCTGTCCCTGGGGTCCCACTCCTTCTGAGCCGAATCGTCTCTGGAGCCTGGGGAGTAGTCTTGAGATCTCCCAACAGGATCCTGTGGTATGAAAGCGCCGTCATCGCGCTCTTTGTCGTACACGACAATCGACCCGTCTGCATGTGACACCAGAAATAAGGTGGATGAGGAAGGTACCCAATGCACGGCTGTGCATGGGGAATTTGAGATACAACCCTTGGTGCTGTATTAGGCTTCGGTGGTTAGGACAGGTCCAACAACATACCTGTTTATTGAGACGGGCGTATCGAGAAGCTATTGGGTCTACGCATGGATTAGTTTCATGCTCAGGGGAAAGAAATAAACGCACCAAGCCATACCAGGTCTCCAGAACTAAAACCAATGATCACATCGAGATGTTCAGGTGAGGCGGTCGTAGTATTTACATCATGGCAGGTAGGATGAGTGGAAAAGGTTATTCTGGTGAGTGGATCCTACGGGCGCGCAGAGATAACTACGGATAATCAAGAGACTCGTAAGTAAGGGGCGGCCGTACCTTTGCTTTAGATCCTGCTTCAACCCATACCCAGCTCTTCGAAATATTATAGAATAGAAATGTCACGTCCCCTTGCTTGGATTGTAATGTTTTGGATAGGCCTTCCACATGGTGTATTCGTGCGATGAATGTCGAAGAGGTCGTCCTGATGCTGTTTTTTGGTCGTGCGGATGGTTTCTTCTTCCCTGGCATAGTAGGGTTAGAAGAGAACAGGGTGTGTGGTTCTTGAGAGGTCGATGTGTGTTCAGGTGTCGAAGGTAGTACATCCCCCTCATCCTGAGTGTCACCGCTAGATAGACTATTGCCATCCTCACGCTCTTTGGTGACGTTGGACTTGTCCTTCTTCGTGTCTTTATTGCCTCCAAGCCGGTGAACAAGTCCGCCTTGTTTGGCAGCAGGAAAGTTGACAACAACGCTGACTACCTTTGTGGGATATACGGAACTACCGCCCAACGTAGTCAGAGTGGAGAGTGGTTTGTGCTCGTCGGTGACGGTATAGACGCCCTCTGGAGCAATGAAGGTACATTCGTTGTCCATGGTGAGATCTTGATCCAAATTTGGCGCCCGCTAATCTCGGTGCTTCTCTTGACGCGTTCGATGGCCTCACTGGTTCTCGGATCTTAACCTTCAATGTTGTCCACCACCAAGTTCCCCGCCCGCTCCTTCAGACGTCTCTTGTGCCCCGTGCGTACGCCCTTCTGACCCACCGTTGCCCCTCTTAACGCCTCCTAGCGTCGTCTCAACTCTACAGCCGCAGAGCCTCCACCAGCGGGCGGTCATCTTCCCTCTGTAGCCACCTCACAACTCCTGAGAAGCACGCGAGACACTGCGCTACGCACGCCAGGTTTGGTATTCTCTGCCGAAGATGCGTCAACTGCTGTGGGAGGCCGTGAAACCAGAAAGATGAACACATACCAGGCTGTCAGGGACGCGATGAGGTGATTACCAAGTCCTTTTGACCGTTCGAATCTTCCCTGACTCCGGCAGCATCGCAATGTCAAAGGATGACACTGCGGTTGTGTTCGGTGAAGATGTCGCCTTTGGAGGCGTCTTTAGATGTACAATGGTAAGGCAGACTACCATGATAGTGATTGTTCTAACAATCATCTGTCATATAGGGCCTTGCAGAAGAGTTCGGTAAGTGTTCAGAATCCAGCCTGTGCTACACGTCTCATCACCTGCATTCTCAGGCAAGGAACGTGTCTTCAATACCCCTTTGACCGAGCAAGGTATTGCAGGATTCGGTATTGGACTGGCATTAATGGGGCATACCGCTATCGCCGAAATCCAATTCGCGGATTATATATATCCAGCATTTGACCAAGTGCGTGGTTGCACCGCTGTTGATGACTGAACCCCAACTTTTGTCCGACAGCTTGTTAATGAAGCCGCGAAAATAAGATACCGCTCAGGTGGCCAATACAACGTAGGCGGGCTGACCATTCGTACACCAACTATGTCGGTTGTGAGTATCAAACCCCTGGTGATCCCTTCTGAACTTAGGTATTCTCAGGGTCATGGAGGATTGTACCATTCCCAGTCTCCGGAGGGCTTTTTCATGGGTGCATCTGGGCTCAAGGTTCGTTTCATTCTATCCTGAGTTAATCAGGAACCCGAAAATCCCTCCAGATAGTGATACCCCGCTCGCCAATCCAAGCAAAAGGGCTCCTACTTGGCTCAATCAGAGATCCAAACCCTGTCATTTTCATGGAACCGAAGGTATTGTATCGATCAGCAGGTTGTGTCATCCTACCCTCAGTGCTCTCATTTGCTGACTTCCAGATCCATTAGTCGAACAAGTCCCCATTGATGACTTTGAACTGCCCCTCGGAACGGCTGAAGTTCTCACCACTGGATCCGATCTAACTCTTTTGACATGGGGAACGCCTGTATACCACTGTGAAGCCGCAATGCATATGCTGGCGTCGCCTCCGCCCTCTTTAGAGTCTTTGATACCTCCCTCTCTACGCTCTGCCAAGATTGAATTGATCGATCTACGCTCTGTCCTACCTTGGGATGTTGAGACTGTCACGCAGAGCGTTAACCGGACGGGTCGGCTCGTCATTGTCCATGAAGCAGGGTTGACAGCTGGAGTGGGTGCGGAGATTAGTGCTGAGGTGCAGAAACGGTGCTTCCTCAAACTGAACGCGCCTGTAAGAAGGGTAGCCGGCTGGGAGTGAGTCTACAAGTTCTGTACTCGGATGAGCGTCATTAACCGCTACTTCTGCATACAGTACACCTGTGGCGCTTCAGTATGAGAAATTCCATATACCCGATTCAATCCGTGTTCTTGACGCGGTGATGGAGACGTTGACGTACTAGAGCTTGAGCATCGGACAAGTGAGACTGTATTTTATCATTACATACTGAATGTTTAGACACTTTTAATACAACCCGCCACCTGTACAACAACATTTACCTTCCGTATGGCGCGAAAGGTCATTCAATCGGTTGTATTTGTGTTACTGCCATTGTCTGCTGTTCGCCGCCCCGTACATTCCTCAAGCGTCTACCGCTGCATTCTGGGATCGTGTCAGTATAATAACCTTCTCTCATTTCCTCCATCGTCAGCTACTCCTTAGTAATTCATATCCAAGAATATATGAAACAGCATACGTGTGTTTCATATGTGTGTTTCATACTACTGCCGGATTACGCAGGACTTCGTCTCTTACCTAGTACCGACGGCCGGGGCCATGAAAAATTTAAAGTCGCGGTAAAATGGCGGTTGTTTTGTGCTGATTCGTCGAAAGATATGAAGGGTTATTATACCGCCCTTGGGCGCATGTTCCCTTCGATGTCAGGAGAGAGGGAGCTGTCCAAAAGGTCAGATGAGATGGACCGCTAACACTCGTGGAGCATTACCTCGTGCCTTCCGACGGAGACGTTGCGCAGCTTGCGGCACTGATTTCAAAATACGTCCGTGAGTTGGACCACATCCGCTATTCCTACTCCTTGCTGGATTCGAGTGGACGGCACCTCTCCGAAACAGAAATCGTCGCTGGAACGATTCTGTCCAGGGATTTACCAAAAGCAAGGGGGAAAATAGCGTATTGACCAGATGAATGTACACGCTACAGCCCTTGTGGGTGATATTCGACGAGCTCTGCATGTGCCTCGCGATTGGAGTGGCGCAAGGCAAGAGCAACTGCTCGGGGCTCTTGGGCGCGGATGTGAGGCTTGGAGCGATGTTTCATCGCGGGAGGTGGAAGACGGTGTGGGTAGGTTCAGTCTTGTTCAAGTGCTTGGGGTGGTTTTAGATTGCCATAGTTATCTATCCTTGCAGTACGGGGTAGTACATTCTGGTCATCTTGCCCATTTTGATACAATCTGCATGTAAGATGCCCAGGCCTGGCCTCGAAAAGAAACTGTGGCGTGGATTGCAGTGATCAGGAGTTAAACTTGAGGCCACGTGCTGTTTCAGGGGCACCAGACGCGATGGCGTCGTCGGCTTCAAGCGACTATGTACACAACCAACCGCAGCCCCTCGCCCTTCCCCGAATCCACGCGCGCAGACCGCGCCCTTCTCCTCGCCACCGTCTCCTCCCTTGACCCCCCGCACTTCCTCGCACCTGCCATCACCGCTGCCGCATCCAACACCCGCGCGCACCTCACCATCGTCCTTTTCTCGCGCCATTTCAATGATCCCAGACCAAAGTCAAGCGTCACCTTCCGCGGCGTATCTCGTACTGATCGATTCGAGGATGTCTGTCGGTTCCTTACGTGTGTCTATGTGCAGGCGACGAGTGTCGCACAGTCTCTGGATAAGGTTCTTATGCAAATCGATGTCCTCCTCCTGGGACTCGATGGAGATGTACCCTGCACGCTAGGCAGGGATGTCGACCTCGTGTTTCGTGTCTCCGGTGGTGCGTTAGATCTTGACAGTTATCTAGCAATGATCTATATAACCCTGAACTGCAGACTCGATCCCCCTCCCGCTCCCCGCACACTTGACGTCCCTGCGCCAGTCTTATCTCACCGCAGCAGACCATGACTCTGTTCCCGTATCTGTATCCCCGTCCTCCCCTTCGTCTTTATCTAACATCCCTGCTGGCCTGCATAAGCCCTCTCGGCTCCCGGTGGTTGCACTTGGCGGAACCTTTGACCATCTCCATCCAGGACATAAGATCCTTCTTAGCATGGCGGCGTGGATAACGAGCGAGAAGATCATCGTTGGCGTCACTGGTGCGTATCTTTCCTTCACTACCACACCATCCTCCTTGCTAATGAACAATAAAATATAGATGATGTACTACTACAGAAGAAAAGCAATCTACATCTGCTACAACCTCTCGCGGAACGCATCGAGCGCGTACGCGCGTTCCTTGAGCTATTCCGCCCAGGCATCGGGTACGAAATTGTCCCGATTCAGGACGTGTACGGGCCCACGGGATGGGATCCCAACGTCCAGGGCTTGGTTGTGAGCCAAGAAACCGTCAGCGGGGCGGAAGCCAGTGCGTCTATCCACCGTCCTTTCTTTCATTCCCTCATCTGATCTATACCTATCTGCTGTACCAGTCGCTGCACACAGAAGCACAAAAGGCCTCTCGACGTTGCGGACGTTCGTCATTGACGTGATCAGCTCGCATGCGATGTGTATTGATCCTGAGGATATGGAGCTGTTGCGGAGCACGAAGATGAGTAGTACATATATCAGGCAGTGGATTGCGGATAAGGCTGTTGAGGAGGCGGAAAATGCGAAGGTGAAGGAAGCAAAGGAGGAGAGACGGAGGGCAAGTCTTAGTCAAGGTAGTATATAACATGCTATTTTGTAATTTTTTATTGTTGTAAGTAATTGGCTGATTAGCACGCGATCGTGTTATGCTATCATTGAGCAAAAGTTTTGAGTTGAAGATTTTCGTTCCTTAGCACGATATCTTGGATCTATAGTAAAACATAATTCCACTGAAGAAACAAAGGGATCAGGCTATACACTGCTTGCAATGTAAGCAGTAAGACCAAATGTCAATGAACATACTACTACCAAAGTATCCAGAAATTATGTGGATATGCACAAACGCTATATTTAATATTTCTGAGCAGTCTGACGTGTGAAGCATGAGATATGAGAAGTGTTTGAATGTGACAATGGGTGATTCAACATAGAGGTGACACCATTCTAGGCATAGGTTTTATAAAGCAGCATCTCATCCTTCTGACAAATGAATTTTGGGAATGACCATAGAAAATGGATCATCAACGGCAGCAGCCTGTGTAATTGCCCCTGAAGAGCTAGAAGCAGCGGCCATACCTTGATTATTATCTCCAGATCTTATACACTCAGGTCCTATGTGTTAGAAGTTCAGACCTAGAACATGAGTAAGTACTTCGATCCACTTTGACTGAGGGTAGTGCATGTCACCTGTGAGTATATATATGTAAGTGTCTGTATCAAGGGTAGCATTAAGTGTAAATGAGAAACATATATTGGCCCTACACCGGTGATCGAAGCTCCAAGCGCTTACGGTGTCCATCGGTGTCCAACACTCCTCCTCACTATAAGTGGCGCAAAAAGGGTAATGGGCTCCTCGCGCCGGATCATGGCTGGGATAATCCGAGTATCCGTCGCAGTCGTGAGAACCAGGGTAGAGGGAGTGGTTTGGTAAACAGGTCGGCAGTATTGTCTTTTGTATTACTGTATCGTATGGTGATCTCCTGCGATGCGACACGTTCCCGCAAGATATGGTATTTTATATCGACATGTTTGACTCGTGAGTGTAGCATTGGGTCTTCTGAAAGGCTGATTGCGGCATTGTTATCGCACATGATGGTTGTCGCCTCGCTCATGCCATAGCCAATTGCCTCGAGAAGAGTTCGTAACCATATGCATTCCTGTGCTGCCTCGAAGGCAGCCACATACTCAGCTTCGCACGATGAGGCAGCCACCGTCTTCTGCTTCCGCAACGCCCAAGAAATAACGCCCGATCCCGGGGACCAAGCATATCCTCTGACCATCCGTCTGGTATCAAGACAGTTGGCCGAGGTCCTGAGCAAGAGCATGTCAGAGCGGTATTCATGAGAACATACCGATGTATTTATGGATCAACAACATCATGCTGAACATCGGATAATGAGATCCTCCACACCCATTGATGCATCGTCAGAATGAATCCCCTCCGATCCATGCGCGTTCAAAATTCCTGACAAGGTACAATGTCATACATAGCCTCCATGGAACTTCCTGACACGATACTTTACTGCGCAAAAATCCAAATCCAAAGCGGGCGGTGGTGAGGTGGCAGGCCGCAAGCAAGGAGGACTTCTCGGCCTTACAAAGGTACTGCACAGAAATTGGCAGAGACCTTAGATAAAGACAAATGAGGTTAGGTATGCGCCATGTCATCACTGCTAGGGTGAATTGTTCGACACCCTATGGACTAGACTATGCACAGTGGCTGGTGCCACCGTAAAAAAAAGGCAAGTACGAAAGACAAAGGAAATTTGAAGTCGATAGTGTTGAGTCGTCGGTTGGGTAAGTCGTTTCCTCAACAATCTGTTAGAAGGTCAGCTACTGGAGATTAAGAGAGATCATTCAGAAGGGGTGAGACATGGCACAGCATCCCTATAAGCTTGTGATCCTGGCAATTATGACTGCTAATGCAGATATAGATATTGCCTTTTATTCAAACAGAACTTTATTTCCCCTCTGATATATACCCGTCACAGATCTTGTCCTTTTGGCTGCTTCCTTTTTTCCCGGTCACTTATTGCTCACAGATACATATCTCCTTTTTCCTAGACCATGTTAACATGACAGCATGATCTTGTCTTTTTGCTCATCCTTAGTGCCTTCCAAAGTTGCATATACAGTGTACTACGGCTGAGATGCCTGTTCAGTTGTTCTGCCTTTTGGTCTGACTGCTGTCGGGCACACTTAGAGCACGCTTCCAATGATGTCCTCATCCAGATTCTGTCAATAGGTGGAATGTATAGCAAGCAAATAAGTGGATGAACATCTGGGATGCACAGGAGGCTAATGAATAGTTTGAAAATTTCATGTTGGAGAACCTCATTTGTATGATTCAAAGCATGGAAGAGTGAGATAACCAGCCCTCTGACCTATGAATGTTTGCTAGATGGCATGTGGACTGAGGTCAAAGCTAGCATCTCCACGGTCCTGTACTTTCGCAACGACACTCGTATCCATGGCATTATGATTCTTTCCGTTCGTGATGTCTTGCTCAGAATATGCACCTACCTGTGATACAGTGATCCAATTCTCCAGACCGGGATAAATCTTCAGATCTTCAGACCGGACCGATCATTGCCTTTACAACCTTGACCTGCGTAAATGTACAGCCTTGTGGCCTCTGATGTACGCCTCAAGGATCGAGCGACGAGTGTTGGTTTCAGCTTCGCCTCCGTGTCGTCAATTGGTGTTTCAGTCTTAGTGTAGACAATGTTGACTGTCCCGATGGTTGTTGTATGAGCCGTAATGGGCAAGCTAGAGTAGAGTCATTATGAACTTGTGCGTCTCGCAGTATTCATTCTGCTTGTGTAGCGGGTGGTTGTTGTGATGTAGGGTACTTGGCCACACGATATGTTTGACCTTGATGGATCAAACAAGGACAGGCTTTGTTTTTGTCCCAACCACACATGTCCTCGTAGACTAACAGAGCGCTGGTCGTATTCTTCTACTAGACATGGCTTCTCTCCTTTCTGCCGACATGTCCCAGCTATTGCCCACAGTCAAGTGTTCCAACTGCAACCGGCCCGTCCCCCTCGACGACCTCTCTGACCACGTCTGTTCTGCAGCCCCCACTCTCCCAAAGCCTACCTTCTCTCCTGCTGCTGCTGTTTCTCTTCTGCCTCAGCATCTACAGCATTGTCTCGTATCTCGAACATCCAGCGATGAGCGACAACTTGGCGGCCAATATCAACCTCACCCACCGTCGTCTGATCGCCTGAGGATCGCCACTGGACATGGCCCCCTTGCTGCCCGGAATGATGCAGATAGGCCACTATCACCTTATCAGAGATCCCCCCTCAGCCCAAGTCCAGCACCAAGCACCAGCGGCCTCAGCACATCGCCATTTCGCACTCGCGCAAGTACAACAGCAGGTACAGCGGGCAGACGACCATCTAATGCCAGTGCTACATCTTATAATCCACCCCCTGCTACATCTCCCGCCCCGTCCTTTTTATTCTCACGCGATGCTGGTCCATCGTACAGTTCAGATGCTCTGCCTCCCCAATCCCCTTCCCCGGCCCACGAAATAGGCGTTCTCGCGCCTGTCCCACAATATCCGGAACCCGATACACAGACTGGCGGAGAGGCTGGAATGGCAGGAGTGGGAAGGCGAGGTTTTGCCGCTGCTGCTCGTGTCGCAATTTTCACTATGCCGGGCGACCAGCTCCTTGGGCCCCAGCCGCGCCGCAACAACCCCACCACACCTTACCTTGATACAGATCTTCCGAGGCGTAGTAAGTATTTATCTAATCAGCTTCGTCCTGGAAAAATCTCCTGATATCCCGCTATCTGCAGCTGACGAAACTCCCCCCCTCTCCGCCGGATCTGGAAACTCCTCGCACTCGCCGAGCGTGTCTCCTCACCCCCAATCTCCGGTAGGACACTATGGCCTTCCGTATCCGGACCGATACGACCCTAAAGCTCAGCAACTTACACCCTCAGTGGACAGAGGCCTCGCCCCTTCGCCATCTTCACTCAGAAAGATGCCTTTTGATAAAAGTGGGAAACCGCCGGAATTGGTCATCTCAAAGACCATGATATCTGGCGAGAGAGGGATAGAAACCCCATCGACAGCTCGGGCACCACGTGAAACCGAATCCTCCATTTATCTTTTTAGTCAGAATGTTGCGAGCCGCTCACTTAGCAGCAGTACAAGTGCCTCTCGGCCAGCAGGTAGACGGCCCCCCTCTTCGACCGACTCAGCCTCTGACTATGGCGAAGGCCTTGCTTACGCTGATCATACGGACAACGAAGACGAAGAGCCTCCCGTAGATGCAAAGACGAAGGCTAAACCCAACCCGCCGCCGCCGCTCCCGCTCAGCGGCATTCTCCGCTCCGGCTCCTCCTCCAGCATGAACCACGTCCACTTCCCATCTTCCATACAACCCGCGCACGAACGCAAAGGTTCTGTGTCCAGCCTCTCGAGTTCAGGCGGGGACGATACGCGGAAGAGCACTTCGGCTGCGATCGCACATGCGCTGGGGCTCTCACAGGCGACATCAAATTCGTATGCGCGTCTTGGAGGCCCCGGAGCGCAGATGGGCCGTCGCGGACGAAATGGGACGGAGAGTACGAGCGAGAGCCGGAGTGCGCATTCTAGGGGAGGGCTGGGGACGGGTAGTTTGGGTGCAATGGAGAAGGAGCTGAATATATTGATGGAGGAGCAGAAGAGGGAGGGGATGTTTCCAATGGAAGAGAGGGATAGGAGGGCGGGATTGTCGAAGAGCAAGTCGACAGGGGGACAGAGGACGTTCACAACTGGGGAAGGTGAGACGAGTAGGGCATGGGGGCCGCTCAGTGCGAAGAATCCGAGCGTTAGCAGTTCGACCAAGGATGAGTGGCGCAAGAGGGAGGAGGAGAAAAGGCAGGCGCTAGAGCTGAAGGTGCCTAAGTCGAGTACCGAAAGTATGGGTGTATCGGAAAAGGAGGAGAGGGTTAAGAAGCCAAAGGTGTGCTTGAAGTGTAAGAAGAAGATTGAGGATGGGAGATGGGTTGCGACCGAGACTGGAGGTATGCTTTGTGAGAGGTGTTGGAAGCATATGTATCTCCCCAAGGTTCGTCATGGATTTCCTCCTCAAACTGCATTGGAATAATTCTCTTCCTAGTGTCGTCGTTGCAATGTTCCAATTGAGAATGCAGCTGTGTCGTCAGCGGACGGGCAACTTAAAGGCAAATACCACCGTGAATGTTTCAATTGTCATGTATGCCACGTACGTTCAACCATTTGTCGTTCCCCTCCCCGATGACCTCCCTAACATCTCTACGAACCCAGAAACCCTTCCCCGACAAATCATTCTACGTCTTCGACAGCAAACCTCTCTGCAAATATCACTACCACGAAGCGAACGAATCCCTCTGTGCTGCTGCACGCTGCGGCCAGCCCATTGAGGGACCCTGTGCCGTTTCTCACACAGGCGACAGGTACCACCCCGAACACATGCTATGCGATTACCCTGGGAACCCGCCGTGCAGGACAAAGCTGGCAGAGTATTGGGAGGTGGACGGGAGGATGCTGTGCGAGCGTCATGCGCATGCAAGTGAAGTTGGGAGTGACGATGAGTGGGGAGAGGAGGAGTGGGCGCTGAATTTGAAGAGAACGAAGAGGGTGACGAGGTATATCGATTTAGCGGAGGGGGTGCCGTCGGGTGGGTTGCGTTAGCGGTGTGGGGGTGATGTATACGATCGTTGTTTCTTCGGTTTCGGTCCAAGTATTCGTTCCCTTTTCTTTTTCTTTCCTTGGACTGGGTGCCCTATTCCCTACCCGACCGTTTGTAGACTAGAATAACATCCCTACATTTTCCATACATACCCTTTTCTGCTTATCCAGCGACACAGTTTGCATCCTAATGGATATATGTACCTTCATTTTGTTTATTGTTTATTCTATTCTCCTATTTATTCTTCTTATACAGTGTTCATTTATTTTCTAAACATTAATATCGATAGAATGTCTTGAGTTGAATCATCGGCAAGACCAAGACATTGTGATACAGTTGCCTTGGGTGAAACTGCCGGAAAGTTACAGAAGTGAGCGCTAAGCCCGGGACATATTTGACTACTTTAAACTTCACAGAAGCATTGAATTGATGAGTCGCCAAGGTACCGACATTTTTTTTTGATCCCGCCAAGAGCTCCAGACCCCATTATATCTAGAAGCCGGACAGGAAGAAAAAACAGAGAAAACACTGTCACTGACAATCGCTGCCGCTACAACTTGCACACCGGCACACACGACAAGCTTCCTTGAAAGAAGCTCCGAGTGCGCGTTTTATGAGTCCTCGACTTTTATCGAGATAAATCCTTTAACATGCTATCATGGGCGGGAACACTGAGCCTGAGCGCGATCATGATCGCCCTAAACTTCGGGATCTCTGGATCCGCTGCAAAGTTTTATCGCATGATTGTTTTGTCCATCCCGGCGCGTTAATACCGAAGCGTGGATGCCTCGACCAACTGCCCTGGAAGAAGGTCTTGAGTGCCTATAAGTAGGTGATTATCGCCGGGCCTCCAAGTCTGCAATCGCTCTTTCTTGACTATTCGCTGCTACCAGCTCCTGCCGCTGTTTTTCGATTATTCGATCGCATCCAGGCGTCCACAACTTGATCGCTATCCATACAAACTTATAACATCATCCTACGGCCCGAGTCTGAGAGATTATTTGCGTCTCCGTGAATATCGCGTCTCTTGTTGAACGCCCGCAATGGAACGCAAAGCCTCAAAAGTTGTAGCCGTCGACACAATCATACAGAATGTGTCGAGTGGAGAGAGCAAGGCGAACGAGTACCAATTACAGTTGGATGGGCTCCCTGCGAGCGATCAGACTCATAGGCGACTGAAGGTGAGTGGATTGTTCGGGGACTCCATCTAGATTCTGAAATTCATCGTTGTAGAACCGCCATATACAGCTGATTGGTATCGGAGGTAAACTCAACCTTCATATCATCTTTTGAATCTTTATCCATGAGCTGTTCTCAGGTACTATTGGAACAGCTTTGTTCGTCCAGATAGGATCCACGTTAACGAAGGGTGGCCCTGGTGAGTATTGAGTAACGTTGAGTGGTTCAGAATAGTTCTGAGAAGGCTTAGCGAGTCTCTTCCTGGCATTTACAATATGGTCCTCCTTTATTTTGGCTATCAGCCACTGTCTTTGTGAGTTCGGTCTCTCAAAATCTTCTGGCCTGTCCTGAGAGGATCTCGTTTTAGCTGAAATGGTAACATGGATACCAATATCATCGCCATTCGTACGTCCTTTCAATCATCATGCAACTGCTCAGTTCCGAGTATAACTGTGAACGCAGGTGCGTTTTGCGGATCGCTTTGTCGACCCAGCACTAGGTTTCTGTGCTGGTTACAATTTTTTCGTTCTCCAAGCTTCTCTTGTACCGTTCGAAGTCACGGCCTTCAACCTTGTCCTACAATTTTGGACAGATAAAATTCCACTTGTCGCTGTGATCTTCTTCGTACTCATCTGTTACGCGTGCGTCTTCATCCACTGAGACGCATTCCTCGTAAATCTCAATTCTACCGCCAGAGCTCTAAATTTATTCGCTGTACGGTGGTACGGAGGTTTGTCCTACACACATCTACGTTTTAAAAGATTGTGTCTGACCTTCCCGTAACAGAATCAGAGTTTTGGCTTGCATTAGGCAAGGTCACGCTAGCCTTGGGTATGATGGCCTTTACATTCGTTACAATGGTTGGCGGCAATCCTTTGCATGACAAATATGGATTCCGAAATTGGGATTGTACGTTCGTCCTTGTCGTTTCCATTTAATACCGCCTCATTTCTTCTCAGCGTCCAAGGTCTCTGGTGCTCCTTTCGCCGAGTATATCAAAACAGGTTCACTAGGCCGATTCCTCGGATTTCTAGCTTGCCTCATTCAAGCTTCCTTCACTATTGCGGGTATGTCATATTACCCCGTGCTGCTCTCGGGTCTCCCCTTACAATAATCTAGGTCCCGACTATGTTGCGATGGCGGCAGGAGAATCTGAGAATCCACGACGCAATATGCCCTCTGCATTCAAAAGTGTCTTCTATCGCCTGACCGCATTCTTTGTCCTCGGTTCTCTGTGCATTGGGATCATAGTCCCATACAACGATCCAGATCTCTTGAGGGCGCTTTCCGACGCGCGACCCGGTGCTGGTTCTTCGCCTTATGTTATTGCAATGGAGCATCTTCGCATCCGTGTTCTTCCCCACATTGTGAATGCACTAGTCCTGACTGCTGTGTTTTCTGCCGGTAACAGCTATGTGTACTGCGCTAGTCGTACCTTGCTAGGATTGGCGCTCGAAGGAAAGGCGCCTAGGTTTTTAACGAGGTGCAATTCAAACGGGGTACCGATATATTGCGTCGGAATAACGCTTGCGATCTCCCTGTTATGTTTGTGTTGACTTTTTATAATTGGTAACGTTACTCATGTTGTGTCGACAGCGTTCCTTCAGGTTTCCAATAACTCTGCAGTGGTTCTGCAATGGTATGCTCGTCGACATCTTCGAATGATGTCATTGATTTATCACCTATACAGGTTCGTTAACCTTGTGACGGCGTCACAACTCCTGAACTACGCGATTATCTCATTCACCTACATTCGTTTCCACAAGGTCAGTTCTCTTCACCAGAAGCATACCGTAACCATTAAATTTAAATGCATCCTCAGGCGCTCAAAGTCCAAGGAATCTCACGGGACAGTCTACCTTTCAAAAGTGCTTGGCAGCCTTTCTGCGGGTATGGATCAATCCCATTTATAGATTCTGTCATTCGATATTGATTCTATGTCCGTTAGTTACTATGGTCTAGTTGGCACTCTGACAATGGCTTTCGTTGGAGGTTACACAGTTTTCCTCCCAGGACAATGGGACGTGCCGTCATTCCTCTTTTCATATGCTATGATTGGTATTTGCCCTGTCCTATTTGTATTTTGGAAGGTCCTGCACAAAACTCAGGTTCGTGTGCCACTACCACATTCGGCACTCACAGCTCATATATCATCTGACAGTGGAGACCTCTTGCTTCCATCACATTCTTCGACAAAGAACGCAAAGATGTTGACGAGTATGAATTTGCTTACGCTGGCCGTGCATGAAACGGATTCTTGCTTTTCATGTCTACAAAAATATACCTCGCTGGGTCACAGCATACCAATACAATGATAGACTTGGCATCGTAGAAAAAATTAGGAAAGGCATTGAGCTGCATCGCAGCAAAAAGTCTAACTCTTGTAATCAATCACTAGGAACTAATGAAATGTTTCCTTTCTTTCCGGCATTTGCCTTTTGTGTATGAACATTCTAAGTCTTCACATAGGTGCTTCAAACTTGGGCAAGGATTAGAAACAGGTCTAACAGTCTGGAATTTGCTGATACTGTACAATTGGTCGCAACCGTGAAATGAATTAAGCGGCAGCTACTGCTTCTGGGGGATTTGATGAGCTGTGTCCCTCAACCCGGACATCGTATCCGTAACCGCCTCCAGGAGCTCCCGGAACATTTCCTGGTCCATCTTGATGCATCTTTGCAATATCGTAGTTGCCTGAACAACAAGAGATTCAATCAAGGTATTGGTAAGAAAATCATTGAACATACCCAGGAAATGCCATCCATTTTCCTTCACATGGTAGAGGTTACAAGTATTGCCAGAAAAGGCGTCACGATGACCAGCAGCGTAGATGCTTCGCCTGCCTAACTCTTGAGCCTCTTCATCAGTTAGATCCCATCGGTAACCCTGGTCCAAAACACCGTATGCAAATGTACTTCCGGAACCGACTGAGAATAGGTCGCCTTTGAGACGGGTACCATCAGAGTCGACATAAAATATAGTAGGCCCCTGCGAATGGATAAGCCTCAGTTACGGCTTGGTCTTCTTGGCACGTACAGTCTTGTCCCAACCGCAAATCATCGTTCCCTGTCAAGGCCAGTATAAAGACCGTGGTAGACAGTAGCAAAATGTTACACACCATGCTCAAGCCCATGCCCTTATATGAATATACAAGGTTGCTTAGATACTTGCTTGCTGCAGAAACGGATATACGTTCTCTGTTGCGAAGCTCGTGAAGTCGGCAATGTATCCCAAGGTAGGTCTCCCAGTATTGACAATCAGCTGTTTAGTCATGAGTTGAGAATATTTCAGAGATAACACAGGGGAAGGGCAGACCAGCGCCACCAGCCATCGTTCCAAGCAGGTAAGGGTTGATCTCAATAACCTTTTTTACAGTACCGGACGCTGTTGGACGCGATAAGACGTGTGAGAGAGGATACAGAGATTTTGACACACCAATATAGCTTCCAGCCGTTGCTCTTGAGTCAACAGCAACAATAACACCTCCCTGAAATCGGAATGCCAGTGTGGTCGTTCCATGCTGGATCTTGATTCGGCAATTAGGATCGGCATGGTCGTCTGTGTGTAGTCGAAGGAAGGCTGCAGGCTATAGAGAGAAATGAGATGACCAGCTTGTATATCCAATCCATAGGCCTACATCTGGGACCTGTGGTACCGCGAAAGTGGGAATGCCCTTGGTGATGTTGCCAAAACCTGCACTCGAACCCCACGTGGCGCCATCGAAGTCCCCGTCATCGCCTGCCACAGCTTGCGCATTGCGCATCTGGGCGACAGCTGTCGTTGTTGAGAAACGTTCTGCAAAGGAGTTCATAGAAATAGAGGAATTCGAAAGCTCAGGCTGACGCGGCCGCGTTGTTGCGCGTTCAATTGATCCTTATTTGGTGTTCCTGGTATCGCCAGTCCAAGACAAACATACGCCTTCAAGTTCTCACTGTGCATCGACCCATTCCTCAAGCTTGTGCCCATGTTTGGATGCCCAAGTCATTCGATAGAGATTGCGAAAAGGTGCTTTGGAAGAAACAGTCGTTCGCAGATAATTATATCCCGCGACAGTTCCTCTCGGCCCTTAGGAGGAATGGTGAGCTCTTCCATCGTTGACGAGGGTCGTGCCAATGACGCGTCGGGTCAGTCAACTTTACGCCATATACCTACTGGCCACTGGTTTCATTATCATGCGCCATTACACAGCATGTTGCAACAATCTTCGTTTTTCTGGCAACATTCGTTCGCCTTAAAGAAAATATGGTCGACCCGCGCACTTTAGTTATGATTTCTGTGGGTTGTTTCGTCGCCGGTTATACCATCTGGTCATGGGGAAATCATGCCACCACCAAGGAAGATAGATACGCGAATCGTGGGTAATCCTTTTGTTTCTCGACGTGAGATTCATACGAAAGAAACAAAGACCTCAAGACTATGAAGTCCTCTATCTTGATATTTCTTGCGCTCATGTCACTATCTCCTGTGCTTAGAACGTTGACAGCGGCGACATCTTCCGACTCGATTTGGGCGCTCTCGGCTTTTCTTTTCATCTTGAATGCTCTCCTCGCAGATTATGGGGCTCGACGCTCCTATGGGAAATTCCAAGAAGGGTATGGGGGTGTTTGAGCCGGTATTATCTGTTTCTGTTGATGTCCTAACAGATTGACCTCTGTCCTATCCATGAATGCTGCTATTTCCGCCTCTGTTGTCCTAGCGTCTCGCCTGACAACGGATATTGATGTCTTTGCTCTCATCTTGTTTTCAGTTCAGGCATTTGCACTTTTCCCAATACTAAGACATCGTTTACAGGTAACTTTTTATACTATGACTGTTTAGCTCTTTTTGCTGACAATGCTTTAGGTGTCTTCCACCCTCGTACAGATCCTGGTGACTTCTACTTTGGCTCTTGCGGCACTAGTGCTTACCGCGCCACTGTCGTGCACGGTCACGTGTATATTTTTTATCGTGCTCTTTTCTGTCACCTTTCTGGCTCCTGCGTTCCTCGTTTGGGCCCAGCGATACAAAAAGTATGGAGAAGCCTTCTACTTTGTTCGGGAGTTCTGATCATAAATAATTAGTGAAATTCGTGGCCCGTGGGACGTCGCCACACCCAAGGTTAATTAAGCACTCATTCATACGTAGATTGCCTTTTTTGGATACAAGCGCGTATCACAGCTCGTCAAACTTGGATGGCGTGGGGTGGAATGAAAGGGGGGGCTGGGGTTTGTAATGGCACTGAGCGGTGATCAAATTCGTGATGGTGGTGTGCCTTCAGAGTGGTCACTTTCGTCCATGTTGAGATGTCATCCAATGTCGCGACTGTTATCTGTGAAGATATAAGACCTGATCATATGTAATGTCACTTGAGTTCATGCAAAAGTTGATTTGATACATGTGCCCTATCAAAACATAGTAGATGTGGACGTTCCTGGTATGGAGACTACGTCACATCTCCGATAACTTTTCGGGAACGAACTTCCGGATGTACTTGTTGATATATTTCTGGGGTATCCCCTCACGTTTCCCATCCTCGAAAGCATGATTAATCCTGGCGATGTACTCGTGTCGTGGACGACCCTCTTCCAAGCGTTCAACATCAACATAAACGAGTGCATTGATTGAGGTTCCTTTGCCATCTCCCTTCAATACCTTCACAGGTAATGTGTACTTGAGATAGTTGTAGGGCACACCCTCGTATCCATCTAACTTGGCCTCGTCGTCGGGGGTCAGTGTGTAGATCATGCCATATACTACGTCATCTGGGGATGGGATGACATTGGCATAGCCAGCACTGCAAATAATCCATTTCCTAGATGTATGGCGGATTTATTGTATGGATCTGGATCCTGACATTCAAAGACTGACCACTGCGAAAGGATTGCCGTGCCAACGTATGTACTCCCAGGACACCTGCGTCTCATTTGGTCAAGCCACAGGTTGCTTCCGTAGGCGAAATACAGTGTTTGAGTAGGATCGCTGGCCATGGCTGGTTCTTGTTCGAGTCTGTCTTTCTCGGCCTTTATACCCGCAGCTGTCATTGCTAAGCCATGAACGTTGGTGGCATAATTATCCCCGGGTGGGAATACAAGTACTTAACATAGGTCATTTTGAGATTACGAGTTCGGGGAACTTCGATTTGTGAGCATTAAAATTTGAGAACTGAGCGGTTTGGATCCCACTTTCTGATATTAGTCGTTTTATGGTCTTCTTATCTTCTTTCAAGAATATTCTAATGGATCGTTACGGCAGAAACGACACCACTGTATGCGCAAAAGTAACCTTATAGGACGAGAACAGAAACTCAGGGTCCTGAGAGCAAACAGATAACCATATTGGGCATCGATCATACATCTTCCCGGCAACCCCGGACCACTCTTGAAAAGAAACTGGCCATGCTGAAATGATAGACAGGCGAAACGTATGTCACCAAATTTGTCTCACCTGATTAAGGGTCAAGTGAATCCTTTCATGGAGGGCAGCTGTGACAGCAATTCAACGACAAAAGCGCACAGCCAAGAAGCCATGCAGCTAAGTAGTGTCGGACAGAAGGACGGGCCTGGACGAGACTACGATTAATGCTAGAAAATAAGCACAGGAGATCGATAGAAGGCTGGCGGCGCGTGTCAGACTGGAGAACGTATTCCAGCATATTGGCCGCCAAAGGAACGGCTGGCAGCTTGGAAGTCATATCTTAAATCCTGTTTTTGTGCATCTTTGTACCATCTAAGTATAGATCCTTCGCACGCGGACCGCGCCGGTAATGCCAACCGATTTCATATACGCTACCGAATAGAGGCTGTGACCGCAAATGTAGCTCTGCTCCGCGGAGCGACCGAAATTGTGGAAGGAAACCACAACTCGATTCATAAAAATGCATTAAAAATTGTTACATGTGATTGCATAATACGTTCTCGATTTG
This sequence comes from Termitomyces sp. DKA64, assembly GCA_017657295.1. Taxonomy (NCBI): domain Eukaryota; kingdom Fungi; phylum Basidiomycota; class Agaricomycetes; order Agaricales; family Lyophyllaceae; genus Termitomyces; species Termitomyces sp. DKA64. Next base: position 6,758 of record JAGGAV010000012.1, on the reverse strand, counting down.
GGGAGAAAAAAGTCAGTTTTGCAAGCCTATTTCATGCCATAATGCCCGAGGCAAAGTCACCAATCCCCACACGAGGCACAGAGAGTTATGGACTCAGATGTATTTCCAGGATACTGATCATGAGGAGATTCCGAGATCTAGGATAGATCGAGGCCTTGTTCCTCGATACTTGTCCGCAAAAATCTGGGCTTATTTGTATTATTTACATTGTTTGTTTGTGTAAATTTTTGTCCATAGAGAACTGCAGAAATCTAACCAACCAACCAACTTCTGTACATTTACATCCTTGTAGATACTAGATACAATGTCCGCAGAAATCTGTATTACATCTGGCTCAGGTTTCCCTTCAGTTTATGTAATCATTTATCATTCTTTCCTCCTGTTTACTAATGTATGTATTTATATTTAGCTGCTCTCTTCTTTGGCATGTATAGCCTTCCTTGCCCATATATTTGATTCATTATCTCATTACATCTGAATATGAAGCTTGGCTCTCTGTATGAACTGTGATGTGCTCCTATGCTGCCTGATCACATTTGATCTCAGATAGAGTAGCTGGCAATAGGAAGTTGATAAGTGTGGGGTGAGTTGATAAACATCCCAGGGAACAAGGGCACAAAGAGGCATGGATATATGGTGAGTGGAAGTGGGTCTCTGTCACTAGGTTGGTAGCCCAGAATTGCTAGAGAGGTAAAAGAGGGCAACCAGACAAGATGGAGTGAAAGTTGCTAGGAGTAGGGTTAAACAAAGAAGTTGCTAGGATTAAATAAAAAAGGGACAAGACTAGTTGCTAGCCATAGCTGCTAATGTCACTAAGACAAAAGACAAAGACAACACCCTTAGATGATGTCTATGCTATATCAAAGACTAGGTCATCAAGGCTGTTGCTAAGCCATTAACAATGATAAGGATAAAAGAGAGAGAGAGATAGAAAGAGAGATCTGTAGTCTGAGGGCCAAGGTCAACTTGAAGACATTCAATGGAGGGTACTTTTTTCTCTGTTCTTGCTAGATATGTACAGGAGGTATTTATATAATTTGTAAGTGCAGTAGTTAGCAAGGAAAGATAGTTGCTGCCAGTGATGGTGTCTGTCAATGTGTTTATAATGCATACCAGGTGTCAGTACAGTTACCAAGAAAATATATGTGATGTTAAAAGCTGTATATTTATCAAGCACAAGAAATCATACTGAACATCAAAATCTGAAGGGTAGATGCCATTCAGGTATGTTGGTTAAGCAAGATCAAAGTTGGAAAGATTTGGGTCATGTGTTCTTTTAATATCTGTTTTGAGAGGCAAAGTCCCTTTGTCACTATGTGGTGTTGCTAGTAATTGTTAGTAAGAAAAGGTCTTGACCATGTGCTTCTAGACCAAAGAACTAGGCTTTATGTGATGGGGCTTGGCTATGTCAAAGTCAGGTGCTGCATCAGATAAGATAGCCTGAGATAGTGGTAATGGTGCTCAGTAACAAGTGGGTCTTATTGACTGCTATCTTAGAGAGCTAGATCTTGGACATGGCATGCTCTGCAATGGCCCATACTAACATTTGTGGAAGCCTATGTACCTGTAGGCTCATGAAGTCAAATATGTGCATGTATGAACAAGAACAGTGAGTATATTGCAAGTAAACCAAGTAACAGAACAAGCAGAAGTAATAGTAACAGTCCAAAAAAGATCCTGAAGTCCAAATGTAAGCTGTATGTAAATAATGTGCTTACTGTCATGACCTGTTCCCAGACCCCTGCCTTGCCCTTGGACTTTGCCCAGCCAAGCCCAGCAAGCCCCAGAGCACATCTCCCTCCCCATTCAACTCCTGCAACCCTCTCCTATCCTCAGCACCTGCTCTGGCAAACTCCAATGCTTCTCTGGAGATTCCCAATGCTTCTCTGGCATACCCTGGTGACCCCAATGGACCCTGGCCACATCTTCCATGGACCCTATCAAGCCCCCCAACCATTTTAAGCTCCTGGGCATCCCTAACACCTCTCCTGACCCCAGCCCACACTGCTGACTTGCTCCCTCAACCTGTTGCATCACTCCAGGGCTTCCCAATGACTATGGCATGATTCAAGTTCTCATCAGTTTCCATCACATATGACCTGCATCCTGTCAGTTCTCATCAGAATACTGCCATGGCCTGCCAACTGTTCAGAACCAACACCCGGTGGCCCCATGTGTCTCTGTTGAGTCCTACTGTCACACCCACAATCCCTGGAAGAGGTCCCATAGCCAGTATATAAGTTGTAGAACAGTATTTGTTATAGTAGCCTTGATATTACTCTTGTGTGCTCTCATCTCATTGTTTCATCTCATCAGTTTTGATCTTATCAGTTCTGATCTTATCAGTTTCCTTTATTGTCTTGTCTCTGTCTCTACTTTCTAAGTCTTGTCTCATCTTGTTCCCTCAGTTTCTCATCTTGTCTTGACTCTCCTGGCTACATTTGACTCTCCCTTATTGCCCCAACTCTTCCTCTCAACTCTGTGACCTCCAAAACCCTCCCCATGCCCCAACTTGGAGCCCAGCCTCAAGTTCCCTTTTATTCTTGATCTTTGACTCTGGAGCTCCATCTCATACTCACTCCCCACTCATCTGTCATCCCTCCTCCATACACCCTTCTGGAGCACTCTGGACTTCTCTGGAGCACCTTTCCCCACTTTGTTCACTCAGTTTCACTCTTCCAGAGCTCATCAGAGCATGAAATCATAAGTGTAAATGTCATGTCTGCCTAGTAAGAACTTGCCCAGTGCAGCTAAGCCTCTGAGTCAGCAGAACCTGACACTTACACTCCTCCTGTAATAACATATTTGTGCAACTAGAAGTAAAGGCAACAAACTCAGAGTGCATGAAGACACATCTGAGGAATATATTCATCTAAAAGTAAAAGCAACAAACTAGGTGTTAATAAGTAAGATGTATAAAATGAATGTGTCAGTAAGTGTGCTTACCTCAGAGTGCATTAAGACATGTCTGAGGTGGACAGTATGTAAACAAAGAGAATATATGTAAAAGAGTGCTATATTGTCAGATGTGTATGGGCATTGTTAGGGTTGCAGTAACAAGATCAGTAAAGAGAACAATAGAGATATGCAACAATAGAGATATGCACAAAAAAAGTAGAGCAAACATACTAAATCAGGATTGAGACCTGACTTGTTTGAAAAGAGTTACTGAAAGGTAGTCCAACACTTCTCCTCAAGCCAGTTAAAGACCAAACTTGGTAGCAAAGTGTTTGACCTTTGTGGATGGAAGTGTTTTGGTGAGAGCATTGGCAATCATGTTGTCAATGGAGCAGTAGATGAGTTTGATGTGACCTTTGTTGATAGCATAATGAATAAAATGGTAATGAATGTCAATGTGTTTAGTGCAAGCATAGTATTGATGATCCTTGGTGAGTGTGATGGCAGACTGATTATTGCCAAAAAGAGTGGTAGGATCATTGACATTAACAAAGACTTCTCTAAAGAGAGATTGGATCCAAAGAGCCTCCTTTGTGGCATAAGTCATGTCAATATACTTGCTTTTCATGGTAGACAAATATACAAGCTTTTGATGCTTGCAGCTCCATGAAATCATGCCACCATTGAAGATGAAGGCATACCCATTGACTGCATGTTAGTCCTCAGCCATACTCCCATCTGCATTAGAATATCCAACCAACTCCTTCTTCTCTTCCCCTCCATACTCCAACCACAGTTTCTTTGTATCCTTCAAATAATGAAAGACATGTTTTACAGCTTCCTAGTGAGGCATACTGGAATTCTTGGTGAAGTGAGAAAGTGTTGTAACTATAAATGCAATGTCTGGATGAAGGTCAAGGCAAGCCCACATCAAGGATCTCACTGCTTTGTGATAGGGAATATTATACATCTGCACAAATTTGGCAGTGGTTGCAGGTGACTGGGAGTTAGAGAGTTGAGTTTAAGTGTGCATTGAAGTGGACAGGGCTTTTAGATCCTCAAGACCATAGCAATAAAGGGTGGAATCAATGTATGAGCATTGAGAAAGAGAAATGGTGTGATGGTGGCAGTCATATTTGATCTTGATGCCAAGCAGCCAGTGGATTTCTCCCAGATCAGTGATTTCAATGTGTTGTTTCATGCTCCATTTCACCTCTTTGATGGTGGTGAGGTTTGTTGCCACAATGGTGCAGTTGTTGATGTGAACCATGACAATCATAAGTGATGTTTTATTGCATCAAATAAAGACAGCCTGATCAACATCACATTGCTTGAAATTCAGGCTGTCAAGGATTCTTACAAGGTGTTGATATCATTATTGACTGCTCTGCTTCAAGCCATAGAGGGTTTTTATAAGGTGGCAGACCTTGTTGGCTGAGTGGGGTGCATGATATACAGGTGGTTGGCACATAAAGACCACTTTGTTTGACTTGAGTTTGCCATTGAGAAATGCACTCTTCACACCAATCTGATGAATCTCCATGTTGAACATGGTGGCCATAGCCAGGATAGCTTATATAGATGTGAGCTTGACAATAGGGGAAAATGTGTTAAAATAATTGATACCTTGGACTTGTGAGTAGCCTTGCACTACAAGACACATCTTATATTTAATGACATTTCTGGCTGTGTCTTTCTTCACCTTGAAGACCCATTCCATGTCTCTGTCTTTGATTTTAACTCATCCTCAATTGCCTTTTTCCACAGCTTCCAGTCTGGCCTCCTCTTTGCCTCTGCCACTAACTTTGGCTCCAATCCTTCTGCATCTGCTATCTCCATAGCAAGTGCATATTCCTCAAGGAATGAACTGTCTTCAATAAGCATCATCCAGTCTGCCTCTACTTCACCTATCAGCTCAGATGCTAACTCTTTCTTGACTGTAAGCTTGGGGAGTTGAACTCCTTTTGCAACAATGGAGTTGGACAGGCAATTCAAAGTCTTTTCTTGACTGCTGATAAGGTCTAAGACATGGCAGCTTGGCTAGACAATGCAAGTTGATTGGTGAGTAGGTGCATTGATGGGCTTAGGCTCTGTAGCAGCATTTGTAGGCTGAAGTGTCTTGGATGGAGTAGTATTATAGGAAGGTAGTGCTGAGCATTATTCAAGCTCCCAATCCTCCTCCTCAAGGCCAGGATGCTCCAGTAGGCTAGATAGAGGAGCAGGAGTAACAGATGAGTGGGTGTGAGTACAGTACAGAGCTCTGGAGTTGGAATACCAAGAGCAAAGATGAACTCAGGGCTAAATTCTGAGTTGAGGGTGTGGGGAGGTTTTGGAGATTACAGAGTTGAAAGGAAGAGTTGGGACAATAGGGAGAGAGTCAAACATAGCTGGAAAAGTTGAGACAAGATGAGGGACTTAGAGAAAACAAGGCAAGACAAGACTTAGAAGATAGAGATGAGAGATGGAGATAAGATAAGAAAGGAAACTGATAAGATTAGAACTGATAAGATTGAAACTAACAAGACAGAACAATGAGATGGAAACACAAGAAATATAACAGTTATTCAGGTAATATTAAGACTGGAGTAACAGATACTATCCTATGACTTATATACTGACTATGGGGAATTCTCTAGGAGTTGCAGGTTTTATGGTGGGGCTTGCTGGGTCAATGGGTGTTGGTTCTAATTGATGGGCAGGCTATGGTGGTGTTTTGATGGGGAACTGATGTGAGTGTGGGCTGCAGTGATGCAATGACAAGAACTGATGAGAGTATGGGCTGCATCATAGTTGTCAGGATGTTCTGGGGTAGTTGGGCAGGTCACAGGGGCAAGTCAAAGATGTGTGCCAGGGTCAGGTGTGTTAATGGAGGTGTCCAGGAGCTCAGGAGAGGTTGGGGGTTTGATGGAATTCATAGGTAATGTTGTAAGGGCAACCTCTGGGAGCAACAGCTAAGTCATGCAGCTAGCAGATGTAAGGGTGACCTCTGGGAGTGATGGCTAAATCATTGCAGCTAGTAGAGAGGAATCCAAAGTATATTAGATATATAATAGATAATACAAATAGTAGAATGAATGAATGAATCGACGTTTTATTTCATTCAAGACCTATTTTCACATGAACATTGTGTCCTAGGTCCCACAGTACGTAATGGGGGTGGTAATTACTCCACAACTAAATCCCACACCATCTGCTGCTAATGTGCCATCCCAATTTCTAAACCCAGCTATACTCTGCAGGGCTTGATCTGAGTTGATTAGTGTAGGGCTGTAACCCAATTGGCTCACTCATAGCCTCCCTCTAGTCAACTCTAACCAAGGGTGGTCATGACTTCACCCTTCCCCACACCCAGATGATACCTTTGGAAGATCGATCCCGAGATTTGGAACCTGCAATGGAATGGCCAGCAAGCTGCCCTGGTGACAGACGTGCCGGACCAATTGGCTAGGCACCTGATCAAACCTGGCAAGCCTACCGAAACTATCTAATGGACCACACAGTAATGTCGGCAGCCTGATCAAACTATTGACATCCTATCCTCTCACCTACCTGTGCCTTGACCTGCTTGGTCCATGGAGACCCTTGGACCTCCTCCCAAATCCGCCAAGCCAGGGAAACTGTTGTTTTTCTCTCTGGTCACAAGTGTGGTGGTCACCATGCTTCTTTGTATCACGTGCTGATTGGTTGTTCTGGGGCGGCCTGACCAACAAAGCCTTCCTAACCAGTTATATGCGAGTGGTGGCTTTCCGGCGGCGTTGAAAAACCCATGTGGTGTCTATTGTGTTTTCCACACAGGCGCACTTAGCTGGGGTCAAAACCCCAACCTTGCACTCGCAAGTCACATGACCTGCTGAGGAACA